>WURS02145644.1:0-46984 GCA_011762765.2 Rhinocypha anisoptera
GGAGGGTCACCTCTCATTTTTCACTTAGGACCAAGAGTATATAGTACCCAAGAAACTTGCCTGCGCACACATCTGCCCATCAAACCTTGCTAAACATATTTTGTTGGTAAACACGGAAGGCGTTTGATCCGAGGTTATGGTTTCGTTGAGTATTTTATCAGAATAATTCTGCTTACGTGTTTGGCTAACATACCAACAACTTTTATTATGCGTTTATCGTCAAATCTGACAGTGGACAGCAGTAAACGATATTTTCCAATCGGCATTGCATGCCACTTATCCTTGATTGAATAGAGTGATGGCTTTTTGAAATAACTATTATATTTCCACAAAAAATCTTTTGTGGAAATATAATAGTTATTTAAAAAAAAAACTATCACTCTATCATGGAATTCCACCAAGTGACGGCCTCCACAGTGAATATTGTTTCAATAGGTTGAAATGATCAATTTTGGTCTAAATTGTACTCCATACGTGTACGGTATATTGACATTTAAACGCACAGGCTATTTCAATGAAGTAAAATTCATTTCAAAGAAAATGGAGTAAAACTCAGAATTATAGGTAAGCGAGCTGTAGTAATTATGATACGAAGATGTTTGTCGTGTACCTCCAGGTCGTATACTTAATGGAGAAAACTTGATTCGTAAACTGAATAGAATAACGTCAACGGATTAAAGATTTGAAACTTCATGGAACGTCATGAAAATATCAATACTCGTATTATTTCAAACTTTCCCTTAATTTTTTCATTATTACTACAAAAACATGACCCGAAATAATAATTTTTTTAAACCTTGTAGCCAGGATTAAACACAGAACTAAACTATTTAGGTGATGATATGCCCTGCATCAAAATCGCTTCATTAGTTTGTTAGATATAAAGCCCCTATCTCGAGTATACACGAATATCTTGAGTATATTCGAATATACGCGTTTGGCGCGGACTAGTGAATGATACACAGAATCAGGTGTGATTCACTTCATAAGTGTAAACTAGAAAATTGCAAGTGTTTATTTTCTTAGTAGATTCATTTGGGTGTGGTGTTGACGGAGTATGTTTAAAAAAGGCTGTAGAGGCAGAATAACTATTTAATACGCCCTACGAATAGTAGAGGAATTGCACTGTCTATGGGACACCACCAGAAAATGACGAGACTCTTGGTCCGGATACATTCTGAGACTTCGGGGACTGATGTACACCATTCTAGAAGACTCTCTGTAGGCGAAAACGCAAGAGATAATAAATAAATCATTCTGGTAGTAGAGGACTTAGGCTGCAATTCTTACACAGAGCTGAAGAGATTGGAAGAAGATTGAAACATGTAATATTCACCGAATCAGGCGTGATGTGGTGGAAGAGATTCATAACACCATGCATGAGGCTACATACACCATAACATGAAGCCATATTGCAACACGTAGCAAACAGTGACAAACCAACCCCCGGTTCATTTTTTGCATGATGAATAAATTATTATTAAACCAGTTTTTATCCATAATCTTAATTGATCGTAAATAAACTTTGAATATTATATCACAGTTTAAAAGGCTAAAAAATTTGACTGATTTTTTTATAGCTCTCTGAGATACCTATTAGTCAAAGATTTTAGTACTGATACTTGAGTAGCTAGGATATGATATTTTTCTTGAATTACCTTTTTAACAGTCTCAAAATTTTTTGGATTCAAAACATAGATGCGAAACCTGGTCCATGAGGAAGGATGATGAGCATAGATTGGAAGCTGTTGAGATGTGGGTTTGGCGACGGATGGAGAAGGTGAAGTGGACAGAGAGGAAAACGAATGAATAAGTTTTGAGGACGGTATGGGAGGAGAGGCGTTTGCTGCGAGAGATCCAAAAAAGACAGGAAAGGTGGATGGAAGGGGTACTAGGAGAGGCAATGGGTTGTTGAAGGCTGTGATAGAGGGTAGAATGTTGGGTAAGCGGGGTAGGGATAGGAAGAGAATAGGGATTTTGGACAGAATGATAGGGGGTAGGAAGTACGCAGATTTGAAGAGGGGTTAAAGTTAGATGTTACGCAGCAAACCTAAGCTAATGCTCATCAAAAACCTACCTAAACCGGTAGATTACCCTTCGTCATCATCATCATCTATATTTTTTATCCTATTCTTGGGTTGTGTGTGCCTAATTATTTTGATAATCATCATAATTAATACTCCGTCATAGTCATCCTTATTCAGTAATTTCATTTCAACCCAATGCATATTTGCTCTCCTTTCGTTTAAAATTTGTCTTTCCATGCTTTGGAATGGTTTTTAACGGAAGAGATTCGATTTGTAGAAGTTCGCTCTTGCGGTTAGCATATCTTTGGTATAAACTTTTTTAATGAATTAAAAACCTCATATGCCTCTCCTTTTTTCATTCTAAATATTATCTTTCATATGATCCAATGATGAATATCATGTTAATTGTTTCGTTTAGTATTCCGTTTTATCTTTTCATAAAAATTGCACTCGCTGATTAAATCGGGCATCTAAATTCTCGTTCCCTTTCATTTCAACCCGAGTATGACGGCTTATATTTCCGTAAACATTCAGCTGGCGTCACATCTTGACCTTCGCATCGCATTGCTTGCGGTGTATCATGGAGGACTGTCGACCATAAAGCTCTAAAAGAAAAAAAAACCTTCAGGGGTATTAAATCACGGCCGAACCTAAGAAAGTTCTCCTCGAGCGGGAGAAAATATTATCATACGAAAGCTGTGAATATGCCGCACAATGGAGTTCGGAATGGGTTCTAATAAAGGAGAAAGGGTGTAAGAATTTCACTTTTCGACTGCTCCGTTGCCCTCCTCTGAGAAGATTTGACAATGGGCCATTGTGGAAATCAATTTCGTGACTCGGGTGGTACAAAACGTTTGCACAATGAGCCCCGTTCTTCCTGTGTACCAGATTGTTGAGGTGGTGGGGGAATGTGGAGCAACAGCATCCTATAATGGCCAACGTGGACCCTCCAAAATTTCTCACCTCTTAAAACTCAGCAGGCCGGACCGTACCACTGGGATCTGTGGCCGATTTGAATAAAATACTTCACAAGTTAAGGGACGAGATTCTTTTAGTTCTCAAATGTATTCTAATTTCCACACGTTGCAATGGAAAGCTCTATTAAGTTTATACGATAGGGATGTCAAGGCGGTGAATATCAAAGTAAAAATTAGTTTAACGTGCGCCAAGCTCGGTGATGTAGTAATGGTTAACTAGACATAGTTACTTTACATAGTTGACTCTTACATTTTTATCTCAGCATGCGAAAATTATGAGTTCGTGGTAACCCAGGTAGGATAAAGCTATGAGGGTGTAATGGTGAGATAAGTAACAATTACGTAATTCAGGTACTTAAGTAAATGTTAAGTGAATCAATTTCCGTAAATTCGTTTCCCTAAAATATGTGTTCATTTCGTTAATACTAGTTACCTTCAAGCTTCGCATTTGATTATATATAGTTAAATTTGTCACCTAAACCTTTATAAATTTATTATTTTTTATGATAGTTTTATATAGTATGTATTTTAGTACTAAGAATCACGTAATGAGTCATAGTATACGGTACTGCAACCAATCTTCAAGAAAAAAAATATCACAAGAAACACCAAGATAATTGTTTACAAGACAGTGCTATGACCTGTTGTTCTTTATGCTTCTAAAACATGGACACTGGTAGCAGCGCAAGAAGAAATAATCAGAAGATTGAAAAGAAAGATACTCAGAAAAATGTACGGTGCTTTGATAGATACAGAAATATGGAGAACAAGAACCAATGCTGAAATCTATGAACTTTATTGTGAACCAGACATCATTACAGTAATAAAACAAGGAATACTTCGTTGGGCTGGACACGTGCAACGCATGTAGGAATATATGGCGCTTAAAAAGGTTTTCATCGGCACACCAGGAGGAAGGAGAAGCAGGGGAGGAAGGCCACGAAAGTGGTGCCTTGATGATTTAGACGCTGGCCTAAGAAGACTGGGGGTCAAAAGATGAAGACGAGTGGATGAAGATAGAGAATAATTGAAACAGATCATTCTGGAGGCCAGAGCCCTGGGCTGTAGCGCCACACAGAAGAAGAAGAAGATACGGTACTTATACACAAGTAAAGAGTCACTCTGAATATTTTTACTCTCTGATTTCCACTTAAAAACTTCTCTAAGAAATAGGTTTAAAAAATTTCAATTTCCACTTTTAAAACTTCTCTAAGAAATAGGTTAAAAAATTTGCAATTTCCACTTTAAAAACTTCTTCTTTATTCCGATATGTTTCGTTGCACTACACCATTATCAAGACTTGATAACGGTGTAGTGCACCGAAACATGTCGGGATAAAGAAGTTTTTAAAGTGGAAATTGCAAATATTTTAACCTATTTTTTAGATTATGGTTCGTTTCCACCACATCTCTCCTGACTCTATAACGTTTAAAAACTTCTCACTGTTGCATAAAATCCTGGCATGAAATTTAATTAATTACGTCCCGACGACGACATATATTTTCTCCTCAAATCTAGAATGTCTCTATCTAATGAGTTACAATGTAAAATATTAAAATTGATGTTAAATGATCGAATGGAATACCAAGATTCTGGTAGGACCTTGGG
Organism: Rhinocypha anisoptera; assembly: GCA_011762765.2. Taxonomy (NCBI): domain Eukaryota; kingdom Metazoa; phylum Arthropoda; class Insecta; order Odonata; family Chlorocyphidae; genus Rhinocypha; species Rhinocypha anisoptera. Next base: position 4,613 of record WURS02145644.1, read on the forward strand.
AATTCGTTGCGTTCATGATTAATTCATTTTCGGTGTGAAACGACTCGGTGTCGTAAATCGCTCAGTTCTTTGTTCGGGATTATCTCACGCCACAAGAAAGGTGCCCGCCTTTGGGCATTTTGTAGAAAGTTGTCGAGCGTTAGCATTATTCACGAAGTGCGATGGGTGTCTTCGAAATTCCATTGCATAAGAACATGAGTATCTGAGGGTACCATGCCCAGTAGGGCGAGACTAGGCGTTTGGTAGTTAGTACGCTATCCAGAAAGTGAGTCTTTGTGTAAGAAACTGACTCCAGCATGGAGACATTGGCATAAGTAGAGTAACTTGTAGACGTTTTCATTTATTTTACTATAACTTTGAAATGACAAATTTTTCATCAAAAACGAAATAATAAAAATATATAATAAAACAGAGCGATAAACATTATGTAATATTTGTAAAGTCTCTGTTATATCTATTGTATTTATCCTAAGTATCATAGTATTATTGACGTTAGAGGAAGGTTTAATTTATTACGGATTTTCTTGCATTTCCAAGGATCTATAATTTCTGAACGCCGTAATTAAAAAAAAAGTCGTCACCCTTAAGGTCAGTTTGATAGGCTAGAGTAGAACTCGCCTAGCGCTAAGCTCAAAGGCATGTGAAAATTCACACATTGAGGTAGGGCGTTAGTTCCTTTTCCTCTGTGCCGCCTGTGGTTTCCCACACAGACGTGGTGCCCAGAAAACTATTCAGCTTGGGTTGCAGCTGGAGGGGGCCATAGTCGTCAAGGGGTCTTGTGACCTAAGATCCCCCTTCACTAGCCAAACACTCAACCCAGTGGACTACCACGATCTCTTTTACCTTAGTGTTTTCATTAAATTAATAATTATCATGTTATAGTTTCTCATGATCATTACAACCTTGCAAGAAATTTCATTTGATGATTTGTTTCTCTCCCTACCTCGATTACATGACATTCTTCCTTTCAGCACGCCCATCAGCATCTGCTTACCACTTAATATAACTCCCATTCATTTTTTCTCTCCCCTTCGGAATTTCCGTAGCCAATTCCTCTTCTTCCTCATGATGCCCAACATTTTCCTTTGTTACCTTTTCCTCAATTACATCTTCTCCATCATCGTATCCCAGAGGCTCCGGATTTTTTTTATTGTTCTCAAATAACAAGTTTCGGAACCACTCATTGCCACTCTCCTCATCATTTTTTCTGATTTTTCTTTTGTTTGAACCTTCAGTGGTTTAAAGAATTGGCAGAAACATTGCATCTTGACGCATAAATTTCAATTGGACGACAAATGAAGGAATTATTTTGTAATTTAAGCCCTGATACGAGTTTGAGATTGGGTTGAATCAAATGTGATATCGAATGAAAGATTTTAACATCGGGGTCAAATGAATATAAACGGGAATTTCTCGGTTTATATATTTTCGGTTATAGTTTTGCAGAATGACACGTGATGTTGAAAATCTGTTCTTCTTTATATAATCCGAAATGTATATTTCAACATTTTCTGGTAGAAAATGAACATTTCCAATTAAATAAACATTTGTGAGAATCTCATTCCCTTTCTATTTTCCATTTCAGTTACATAATTTTTCTGCTCAGTAAAAATCCAAAGAACGTTTTTATAGTGTTCCTCGATGTTATTAATTATTATCGAATTATCTCCCGTCCTCTGAACTCGGACGTCTCTTCGGTACTAACTACTCTCTCCTCATTTATTGCTCTACTATGCTCGAAATGACTTCCTTCGAAATCAAGTCCATCAGATAGAGGGAGGATTATACCCCTCGAATTGTTGGCTCCCATGATTTTGAATTTCCCATGCGTAAAGACGACGAAGGTTGTGGCGATGAAGTCCTCTTAGGCGAATAAATTCATTGGACTTGAATCACCAAATAATTATTTTTAAATTATCAGTGTTGAAATCTCAAGCGTGAGAAACGCTGTAAGAATTCCAGCACATTATTACATTGTTAAATTGATAGCATTCAGTAAGTTTTCCCGTGCGAAATATTACCAGTAATCTGCGAGAATCGTTTATCTATTTGAATCATCTCATGGAGTTCAATATCAGTTAGAGTGCTACTTTGTCGTTGATAAATTTAGTATGACATTAGAATTCAGTTTTAATTCAAAATGGTCTTATTTTAATAAGAGCTTAACATACCAAGTAGATACCATTTGTTGTCATTCATTTTTAGTAATTTTACAATCATGGAATGAAAGAATAATTTTCCATTATGTAATATATTCCAGTATATCTAGTTTAGGTTCATACTTAGGCGTAATCATCGGGTACTTTTACCTGAATAAAGATACCTGCGTAGAAACTAATTGTACATCAATGAATTATATATGTTATTTCATTGTATGCAAATGCCTTTCTTTATTTGAGCTTGAAACAATAGGACTTTATTATTAAAATTTATTTAATACTCGTTTGTGATCATCTACAAAATTAGAATTTCTTAAAAATCCATTTTATTTTTTATTTTATCACGGATTCATCTTCGTTTATTTTTATTTAAGTTTAGGACACTTATATGTATATGCACTTTAAAATTTTTATTTTTTTTATAAGAGAAATGAATAATGATTTCATATCCCTGAGAGACTGTTAAGGCCGAGACTGTGGGATGCTATCATATTGAGGAACTAATAGTATAAAAACTTTGCAATTCCACAGTGATTTGTTTATTATGACTAGTTTCGCTGCTACAAAAGCACCATCGGGAATCATGTAATAGTAAAAGAGTCGAAATTAGCAATTCACAGTAGAATTGCTATGTTTTTCTTTTTCATTTCCCTTTGCTGTTAGCCAACCCTTACATCCCTTTTTCTTACATATCATCCAATTAACGATAAAAGTATTAGAGTTTCAAAAAGTATGACATGAAAAATAACATAACTTAATTCACATTTCCTTGCGACCTCTAATTTGTAACTTTCTTTAGGTGCATTACATACTCTAGGTGAATTACATACTTTAGATGCATTACATACTTTAGGTGCATTACATAATCTCTTTCCTGAAAACAGCCGGCTCAGCTAGAAGAACATAAACAGTAGTATTCATTAGTCTTTAATATATCCTTCGACTTTTCCGCAGCGTTCTTTAGTGGTGGCCGAAAGTGCAAGGTAAACTTTCATTTGCTAGGTACTCACAGAGATTATTAAAAACCGCGTGTGGAAAATTTTAAGAGAGACATTCACGTTGCGTAATCACTATGCCCACGAATCATAATCCTCTACAACAACAACGAATATTCTAAATGACGTATTGCGATTATTTTAGAGGTAGTTTTCAAATTGTCTCAGGAAACTATGGAGCTCTATGGTCTACTAAACCACTTCCGCTTGACATAATTATTTTTTTTTACGTAGCACAACTTCCTTCTTCCGCAACTCAGACTCTCGTCTACGGCATACAAGATCCCCTCTTTTTCTCCCTCTTCCTCGCCTGTTATCAAAATTTTCTTCTCCTAGCACAATATGCAGAGATTACGAATTTCAAGTGAATATTATATAGACATTTTCTTGTACAATGGCCTCATTAAACATGCTGCATCGATAAATTTGTGAATAGAAAAAAATGAAAATATTGTTTTTATAAAAAAAGAAAAATAAGAACAATAAGTAGTGATATCTTTGGACGAAATTTCAATTCAATATTGAAATATTTATTGTAATTTGACACATATTAATTACGTCTTAATGTGAATAGTATATTGGAATGAGGATATATTACCTTGAGTAATTTTTCATTATTTAAATTATATATTTTATTCTTCATTCGTGTCAGATAAACAATGAGAATCTGTTTATAGAATGAATAATCTCTTGTTATCGATCGAACTGTCGTGAATTAATTCCTACGATGGCAAAACCGTAGTTCCTTAAAATCATCCTACTTAAGTCATTTAATATGTGATAATTCTCTTATAAGAGGAGAATATATCATCGCTTTCTTAAAACATTTGATATGAAATGAAGTAAAAATCTCAACTCGTTGTTAAAACATGTGCAGAAGAAAAATGACTCAATTTTCTGTAAATAGAAGAGGATTTCGTTTACTATAAACTCTAAAAACGTCAATGACATCTCACAGATCTTTCAACCCTGAGCTGCTGTGAAACCGAAATTGATTCTGCATCAAAATATCATTCTTCAACTCGGAGTAATTCCTGCCTCCATCCATTCATGCCGTCCGAAATTCCTATTCTATTCTGTGAACTTTCTTTCTCCAACTTCTTAACTCCTCAATTATTTTTTCTTGGCTCCTTCGGATTTCCCCCTATCGACTTCTCTTCCCACACTGTGCGTAATGTTTCTTCTCTGGCCATTTTTCTTCTCGATGCTCCCACAACAAACATCCTGGATGTCCAATATTCGCAAGTCTTCTTTTTTAAAGGACAAGGTTTCAGAACAATGAAACGTTAGGTCTCAGGCCAAATTGTTCGCTAAACCTTTCCCTTGCTATCCAACATCCGTGAAATGAATAATAATCACTATAGTAGGGGTATTTTTGTTTATAGGGTGCGCCGTCAGCCATGATCTTTAAGCACCTCTTTAAATCATAGAAAAAAACCTACTGGGTAAGCACAACACCCATGACTTGAACCCGTGAACTTTGAGTTGGCCGACGGGCACGCTAACCGGTAATCATCATTTTTGAAAAAAATTCTTTCGGTGACGCCATTAGGCACCAATTTCCATTTTATTTTAAAATGACGATCAAATAAACCAAATCGTTTCTTCCGTTATAATTTTTTTCCCACCCATCGACTTGACTCGAAATGATTCACGTTCATTTCCCATCATTTCGACGCCCCGATGCCCACCGAAATTGGGGTGGAAGCGCCTCGCTTTCGCCGACCGTAATTAATGTCCACTCCAAGGTCAGCTGAAGGCTCATAAAAATGGCGCAATGGGGAGGGTCCACCTCCGGGTAATCGTTCACGATGCATGCAATTTGAATGCAAACCCGAAGTGTATATATTCATAAAATTTCATCACTGGTTACATCATGCATCCTAGAGGTGTGGAATGTAAATAGCGAGTGATTCATGGTTCGGTAAAGTTTTCGTCCATTTTTTTTCGTCAATTTCATTAATTATTTCGTTAATTTGGATCATTTCGTTCATCAAGATGCCATACTTTCCCTGCAATTATGTTTACGAAGTCTTCTCGGGTTTTCCGCCGGGTCAGGCCCCAGTATGGAACCCCTCTGGGCCCTGACACGGTGGAAAACCTGAGAAGACTTCGTAAACATTTCGTTCATCTTATTCATTTGTTTTCCCTCTCTCTCTCTCACCCACAGACACGTACCTGGGTCAAGAGGATGGTTCAACGGAGAAGATGTTCCGGGTATCCATGAGGATACTAGGATGGGAAGGTCTCAAGCAGTGGTTGGGTCGGAGTGGGGCGGCAGGCGGGAGGCGACCTGGGGTCGAGCTGGAGGGCGATGGTGCCGCCCCTCTCGGGGACGGTGTCGGGGTCGTGCTGCCCCCACCGCAAGATGGCGTCGGTAGACTGGAGGAAGACGGTGAGTCACCCCAGCATCACTCTCCACCCCCTCCCAAAAGCTCTCGTCCAACTCTCGTCGGGGTGAGTGAATACTTTTATCGTTACCCATTTCCTCATTAGTTTCCTTTGCAATATTGTGGTTAAAACCATAGTATTAAACCCTAAGTTCAGTTTAATAGAGATCACCTTGCTATTTGTTGTATTTTATAATTGCCTCAAGAAAGATCAACCAAATACCACCACAATCTTCCACGTTACGGCCGGTTTGATAGGCGAGACTAGAGCTCGCCTAGCTCTGAGCCCAATGGCACGTGTTTAAAATTTCACACATCAGAGTGAAGGGGCCAGTTCCCTTCTCTGTACCGCCTGTGGCTTCCCATGAAGATTTGGTAACCATAAAATCACTCAGATGGAGGAGTCCAGAGGCGTCACGGGGATTTTAACCCGGGTTCCCCGCGCGGCAGGCAAGCGTTCTGCCCACTGTGTTGCCACGGTTTCAATCTTCTGGTTACTTGGGAACTTCATTTCACGTAGAAGGGCGGTTCATGCTACATTTTTATTCAAATAATATTCAAATAATCCGTCGTACAAACACCTAGTAATCGACCTACCTGCGCAGCAGAAAGTGTACGATTGCAATGGGATTGGAGAAGTAAGCAGTGTTGTTCATTAATCTAAACGGACTTTAATTTAATTTTTTATTGACCGATCCGTGATTCCTTCATGAATTACATGTTGAGGAGAAATAAATTCCTCTCTAATCCATGTTGAAATCAGTTAATTATGCTTAGGCTTTGGTCTTCCACTAGGAAAAACGATAATTGTTTCTGGCTCGAAGTTGCAAATGCGACCGAAAAATTCGAAAAATATAATGAAAAACTTTGAGACATTTAACTAATTTTAGCATTCGATTGGCGGAAAACCAAAAATTGCTGGTCTCCGAAACTCAAACGAACGATGGAACGTTCCCTACTTATCATCCAAACCTCTAGAATAAACGGTGTATTCCGTAAGGAAATTAAATAAATCTTTTCTTCCACTTGCATTAAAATTTCATTCTCATAAACGATGACCTGGAGGTGGACCCTCCACTTTATACCGTTTTTCTTGAGAAGTCAGCAAAGCCCTTAGCTGACTTCGATGTGGAATTTTTAAAAATTAACGACCTGGCCACTAGCAGTCTTCCTCCGCGTTTTCTGCCCTTTATAAAATGGGAGTGTCCCAGGAAGGTCGCGTGCCGCTCGCTAATGTGGGTCGCGCCAGGCCCCCACGACGGCACTCCCAAACGAGACAGTCACTCGATGGTCCTGAGGACTTTTTTTATTTGGGCGACAGAAAGCTTCATTCTATCCTCCAGGCCATTTAATCAGCCGTGTCGGAGAAAGTATCTTAATTCTTAAAATATCTGTACAACGATTATTATCTGACGTACTGTTCTGTGACGTTTACACGTGTAGTTACAATTTTGACCTATGACAAACCAGGATAAAAGGCAAAGTTAATGGTTTGTAAATTTAATCGTAAATGAATATGTGTAAAATGTAAGGGATTAACAAGTGTGAGGAAGAAAAATAATATTTAATAATAAACCACTTCTACATACTGAAAATAAAAACAGCACTTTTCCACAGAAAAATAAAACTTTAATGTACAACGTACGTTTCAGCTCACTTAGCCATCCTCAGGTAAAGAGTCATTTACCTGAGGATGGCTCAGTGAGCTGAAACGTATGTTGTACATTAAAGTTTTATTTTTTTGTGGAAAAGTGCTGTTTTTATTCTCAGTATGAATCTCTTCCACCACATCACGCCTGATTCGGTGAAAATTACTTTTACATAATTAAAAATATCAATTTATAATTCTTGACATTGCTTTTTAATCGTTCTGTAGCAATGTTCTTCAAGAAGCGGCTTGGCCAGTAGTGAAGCGTCTCTTTAATCTCACGTACTTTCTTCATTATAGCGTCTCGTAATCTCTTTATATTATCTTTAATCCTGTAAGCTCGCGCTCTACGCAATGCAGTTGGTGACTTATAATTACGTGAACAAATCAAAGAGCATTTAAAGTGGAAGAAGCTGATCCCTAGGCTTAATAATATGTCGCTTGTTTAATTGTTTTTGGTTGACGTTCCCGGATGACAATTTCCAGAACAAATATGAAATAACTACAGCCAGGGCCCTTCTTAATGCCAAAAACTCAAGTATTGTCCATGACACCGAAAAAAATATTGAATTAGATCTTAATATAATGGAAATGTGAAATTTTTAATATTAAACAATCGGAAGAACACAATAAAAGAAGACATTACACAGAGGAAAGTAAAGGCATTTCATCTTCCTCGTGGGAAGTCTAGCGTTAGCCTTTGGGAACTCAAGGAAAACGTTATAATAAATGAAGATCTTTTAGTTTTGCATCGGGGCAATTTAATTTCGCTTCCATATTATGCAAAGTTCTAGCGTAATCATTTTGAGGATTTTGAGTATGTGTTGCGTAGTGACGTTGTAAATGTAATGTTTAGTAATTAAAAGAAATAAAATTGCCTTATAATTTACCCTAAGGGAAGAGCGACCACCTCACAGAGGGTGGTTAAGTATCTCGTGTTCAAATCCGGATGGTGTTTCTGGACCCTTCCTTCGAAGCTCTTGTTCTGTGAATGACATGACTTCATGGGAAACTGCAGGTGACAGAGAAAAAACAACATACCCCCCACCTTGATTGTATGAATTCCGTACGCTGTCTGGCTTCGTACCAGGTGAGGCTTACTCTCACCTGTTAAGTCGGCGTGCTGGTTGACTCTGGTTGGAAACTGGGAGCTTAGGCATTCTTTGAGCACCGGTGTAAAAAATATGGAGCACCGGTATGGGGCATATTTCTTTTTATAAGTGCCTGTTTCTAAACCCTCTACGTTTTCTAAATGGTGGATACAAAACACTGAGCTGGCCAATGCTTTCGAAATAACTCAGTCAACTATAGAGAAATATTAATAACAATTTTTTTCATCCAAAGGTTTTCCCGTAATTATGGGATCGTTTTGTTTATTGATTTTGGAGCATATTTTTACAGACGAATGTCCTTGATGACGTTAATAAAATTACTTATAGACAAAAGCAACATTCAACCCTTGGGCGGAATTCAAACCCGCGCCCTTATTATCAACCGGCGAGCGCGCAACCCACTTGGCTAATCCGGCCGGTAGGAACATTAATGACAATATAGGGATAATTAGAGAGCCTCCCTTTCAAATTTTGAACAGTTATTGAAAATCATTTTTGATTCATTTTCCATTTCGCTGTTTTCTACCTTTACTCGGGGATTTCAAATGTCATTCATCTATTCACTTAATTTATTTGTGAGTAAATATACACACGAAAACATTGCATGGTGTGCTCTAATGATACATTTATATAACATTCATCCTATTACATCAGCAACAAAAATGTAAGACCTGGAAATTATTTGGTGAGATTGTAAGTCAGCATTGTGAACAATGTATCGAGACAAAACTTTCCTCTCTTACGATCAAAATTTCGCTGATATTAACTCCGTTTTATTTACTGTTGAGTACTATCCATTAGGTGATATGCATGTATCTGGATTCGAAGTTTAAACCTTTCGTTATCACAGAAGTGTTGCACATTTTTTCTGACAAAAGTAAAACAATCTAAACCATGAAGAACTGCCACCTTGAAAAATCGGGAAAATGTCATTGATTAATTTTTGTTACAATAAATTCTAAATAATAAGGTTAGAGAGACTTTCAATTCAACAAATTACCTAAATTGTTATTAAAACCCATTTTAATATTTACGTAATCTCTTGTAGAACGAAAAAAGAGGCTATTGGATAAATACAATTTTATTGTGTTAAAAAAACTTTCAATAAAATAATCTTGAGATCGTGGCACCCCAGTGGGGCGAGCGCTTGGCTACTGAACGGTGGACCCGGCTTCAAGGCCCGGTGATGCCTCCGGACAGCCCCAACTAAAACCCAAGCTTAGTGAGCTTCTGGATATCACATCTTCGTGGGAAACCACAAGGGGCACAGGGAGATGAACTGGCCCCTTTACCTTCTCTTGCGAATTTTCACGCGCCATTGGTCTAGGTGATTTCCACCCTCACTTTTTTAGCCGACCCGATATACAGTGTCGAATACTCTGACGGTATTTGGTTGATCTTCTTTGAAGCCTTAGCAGTCAAGGGGATCTAAGATTCATGCACATTTCCCTTTAAATTTCCTTTCGGGGCAATTATATAATTTTGTTACAGTATACATAAAGCATTAATTTCAACAGAAAATTGAAAGGTACATAAACTATTATTATTAGTCATTAGACTAGACTGGAGTTGGAAAATAGACCTTGGGTCCCATAGATTTTAATAGCATTTATAGAGCTCTTAATGTAGAGTTTAAAAGAAAAATATATGTTGCCAAAAATATATTGCAAAAAATTTGTGTGGTGTTTGACAGATGAGTGATTTTTCATGTTCCCTTAGTAGCAATTTTTCATGAATTCTCTATGGTACTCGTCCTCCGAATCCTGCCACGAAATAGTTTATATTTATGTTTTTCGTATGGTTATAACTATATTTACGAGGCGTTTTCATGGTTCACGCTCCGTGTCCGGCAGAGTTATTCGTCCGATGTTCACGTTTTTCGTGAGCGGCATGAGAGCCTCTGCCGCAGCCGTTGGAACACCTGCCCGGCCTGCAGCGTGCTTGCGGGCGAAAAATTGCCAAGTCGACCGGAAGAGCAGTCAGGTGGCAACTGGAAGATGCCCAAGCTCCTCTCTCTCTCCCTCCATCAGACCTGTCACGTGGGAAGCATCGAGCGTAAAGCATGGGAGCAGCTATTAAACTGACCGCGGTTCTCAAATATACGGCAAGGAAAATGGTTTATTAGAATGTAAATTAAAGATCTGAAGAGAAACGGCTCAAAAAGAAAGATGAGATGAGAGAAGAGAAAGGAATATGCTTGGGTAGGACAGATTGGAGGAAGGAAAAATAGAATATATATTGCCTAGAAAGAAAAAAGGAGTAAGTAGACTTTTTCGACTTAGGATGCCCGAAACGAGAGTGGCCTGATTATATACGTACAAAATTACATCATCATCAGTACTTCAATCTGAAGACTGCGGATTGACTGCAGCCCTCCATAACAGGCCACAAAATCATGTACGCATTTAGCTGGTTTATTTTGGCGTCTTATTGTTTAATTGGCTCACTTTATAATTTGAAATTGTGGTAGCCTCGCCTGGGAATAATAATGTTATTTGCTGCTGACCGCTTCACTCCGTCGAAGATGTGCTTGCGTACAAATATATGACAAGAGAAACGACAAAGTTGCGGGCATTTAATAAGAGAGGATGGTGATTAATTGAAATATGAGTGACAAAAGACAAAAGTGACATTATTGAGTTTTTTCTTTCACTGCCTCAGGTGGCAATACACTTTTAGGAGGACATTACGACACTTAATGCAATTCACTTTTGTAAGAAAAGAGAAGTGGAAGTTTAAGAAATGATGCCGGTTTTCACTTTGTCGTCTCCATATTTCCTTCCAATCTTAAGTTGTTAGCCAGCAAATTAAATGGCCAATCGCGTCAAAAATCTCTTTGCTCTTAGTGAGACATTGGAAAAGTGTATAATTTGCGATAGTATACAAAATAAATGGATTCCACCAGATTTCAGCGCGGTGCTATCGTCAAATTCACAGTTCACGCTTGATCGAGGAGAGGTGTTTTTTTTTGTTTTTCAATGAGTTAAACTATTTGAAATTATTATACTTAATTGTTACCTATTTAAGAAGACGCAATTTTAACCTTTTTAAACAGTCATTATTTATAATAAAATGACTTCTCATTTACTTCATTTTTAGATGATTCTGACAGTTGCATTCAGGTCATTCCGAGTGGTGAGTAAATGCCTTGGTACTAATAAAATGGTGTACGAAATATCTCTGACAATATTTTTGCCGTACCATTAATTAAAGTAAAAGAAACAGAACCATATTTTATTTTCACGTGCAAAAAAACGTCCGAATTTCCTGACAATAAAAATATTTTATTGCGTTTTTTTATCGAATTGTCGCTCGAGGTGAACGAGTGCTGCCCAAATAAAACAAATAAATGCTTGCTCAAGGCCGATCTGCTTCCAGCGTCTTAGCTTGTGCTTTTTACCATATAGTAAAATTTATAGTGGGACCATTGATTTCACCTGCGTCAAATGAAAATGTTATTTTGAAATATAAAGTGGCTGCTTGTTTAATATCAACTTTTCCTACATTGTCCCAGTTTTCCTAGTTTATACCAATTCTACGGTTCAAAATAAAGCTTTGTGAATTTTATTTCTGATTGAACACTCTTTTATTCAGCATGTACATGTATGAATGATTTCTACGTGAATAATAAGGAATTAATTCTCTGCTCACATTTCCAATTTTGCATATATTTTTAATTCCATTAAGAATGACGCGGGGCCGAAAGTTTTCATTGACCCAAAGAGCAGGACACTACTTTTGTCTTTCTCTGTTTTATCTCACAATATTTTTCTTACTCCAGATAAAGGTCACGTAATCACAAATAAAATACTATTGTTCAATTTATTAATTTTTCCGATTTAAATTATTTGAAACAGCATTTTATTAAGAACATTATTATGCATGAATGCTTCGAGTACTTAATCGATACGCTCTTCTAATCATCCTGAACAACAAAATAAAAAATAGGAAAATAAATGTTTGCTTTAATAAATCATGATTTTTGATAGCAAGAATAATGAAAAAGATTGAGAAAAGTCAGGTAAAATAAACGACATCTCTGGAAAGGCGTGAGAGTCAGAGTCAATAATTATAGCGCCTGGAAATCCCTGAAAAAATAGTATTATTTTTGTATATAGGATACGCCGATGGCTGTGGCCACGTGGCACCATTTCAAATAATATATTAGTACCATAAAAGATACTGTAACTTCTAACCGTAACTTTTCCCATGTCCAAGGCGGAACTCGAACCCGCTAACTTTGAGTCAGTCGGCGAACGTGTTACCCTCGAGACTAAGCGGGTCGGCCATGATTTTGAAAAGAAAGTTTTAGAATGTTTTTCGTATTCTTTAATGTCGCTTACATTTGCATGTGCCTTATTTTGCATTTGCAAATTGAGTTACGATTTCCACAGTCGCAAGCTTACTCTTAAATCAATTGGTATGCAGTAGGCTGGTTACGTCCTATAACATACCTTTAACTTCCGTTGCTTGGCTAAATTCAAAAGGGAGAAACTTTGCTCTGGCATTTCAAACCTGTTCCAAACATCCCCGACTGATAAATATAACTATATAAATAGAATATAAATAAATAAATATAAATAAATAAATATAAATAAATAAATAAATATAAATAAATAAATAAAAATAAGTAAATATACATAAATAAATATAAATAAATAAATATAAATATAACTTCGGAGAAATAGCAGGTGTTCAGAGTAAGGGTTGGCCTTGTAAGGCATAGTTAGAAGCCACCTTGAACTAATACTTCGTAATAAAACGTTCCAGAGGTACTTATGTATGCCAGTTCGTTGTACTGGAGGCCAGAGTACATCTTAGGATGATTATTTGTAGTTACCCAGTGGTATGGATCTTTAGGTTAGCAGTCTAACATTTTATTCACTAGGTCAGTCACTCCTTCCATGACTACAATGGACACCTATAGAATATTGTTTTGCTCCTCAACGAAATAAATCAGAGACAGCGGGCCCTTTTCCCAAGTGCCGTTTGCTCAAGGCTGAGCTGTCCCCTCCCCCCTTCTTCCCCAACCGGTTCCGGTGAGTCAGATGACACATTTTCCAGCACGGGGTCAATGGATCGACTCCCAAGCATCCCAATTCTTCCGAATTCTCACTTTTAACATGAAGGCTGTTGACCGACTTCGACGAACGGTGTGGACGAATTATGAGACTCGCTGTTTTGTTGGGTGGCTTCGTTCTAAGTTTTATGTTTTGCGTGAAACAATTAGTTGATCAGGAGCGTAGTTGCATATCACTTTTAATTAATTTGCTGTTTGTGATGGAACCAGCGAGTCAATGATTGCTAAAGCACATTACTGAAGCAGTACATCGGAGCTTTATTAAAATAAAGAACAACGCCTGCGGTAAAAACCTTGTCATTTATTGCGTAGCCTCATGCGTGATATGATGGAATTCGAACATTATAATGATAACGAGATGGCAATTTTCCAGTGTTTAAAAATAAACTTTATTTTGATTGGTTTTTTGATGTGCGGTTTCTTTATTTTGACCGGCTCTTGGAGACCTGACGATGATCCAGTGGCATCGAAACTGGTTAAAATAAAGTTTATTTTTAACTGTGTAAAATGTCCATCTCCTTATCATTATACCTGCCATTTATGTATTTGATTAGGTTAGTGAAATATATTAAAATAGGAAGTCTTGGAACTGCGGTTTCCAAATTTTTTACAATACGTACTCCCTATGGCAGCCTGTCAAGCTAAACCAATGTGTATTCCTGAATAAAATGGTGCGAAATGAAGAAAATTGTAATTGCTAAAAAAAGTTGGTAAAATATAATTATGAATAGGTATTTGGTTTCATATACTTAAATTACATACATGATTCCTTATACACTGAAAATTGGAAACACATTTCACAAAATTTATCCCTTAAGCAACTTTTAACATTCAGTAAAAACCCATATTTTTTTCCTTTTTGTAGCTGTGTAAAGGTTTTTTCAAAATATTTTTGCAATTTTTATGTATAAAATTTCTCCAGAAATGTTTCAACAGTGTGGTGATTTAATTAACAATTGGATGTAACCCCAAAAATGCTTGTACTATATTTTTTATTATAAATTTTTTTCATGATGAACACAAAAAACAGCATGAAATAAAACCTTTTTTAACATGGTAAATAAGTTTTAATCGATTTAAATGCCATCTCTCATGTTTGCTATTCTAAAAACCAACTTTCTTCTGGCAGGACTAATTCATTCCTACAAAGACCCAGTTCATCTCATCGACACTCCTCATCTCCTGCGAACTGCATCTCGAGACCTCCGAGAAAGGGTTAATCTCATTTTCCGCAGAAGCAAAATGAGATCTGCATTTGTGGGATCTAAGGTTATAGCTCTTCATGGGTAAGAATTGATGATCCTTACAAAGGTTTTTCAACTGTTGAAAGTTTATATCTACACCTATGTTAGTAAACTATCATTTAACTTTACTATTTAATTTTTTTCATAAAAAAATAATTTTAGTTTTTAAAATTGATTCCATATCTATTTATCAAAAAATCAATCAGGTGTTACACATTTTCATTGAAGAAATAAATTCATTTTTAGTACCAGCTGGATGATTTGTAGTTCACATCATATATTAATATTAAAAATTATTATAATTTGCAAAATGTGTATGCTAAGTATTAATTATGATCAATGTCAAAATAGTAATTCCAAAATCTACCTTTTTACATTATTCTCTCCTTGTATCGTATTAAAAAACATTCATGAGTAAAGTTATTTCCTTAAACCAAAATTAATAGAATAGTTTGGTGATTAACACTTTTATATGTCGAAAAGACACCAAGTACTTTGGAAAAGTCATTTTTGTTGCCTAAAAATTTAACCATTTCATTTTAAGTCTCCCAAAAGTTTGTAGCAGTAATTTATTGGTTCATATGCAATCCACAGTTAAATTTGATCTGCTATAACTATGTTGTTGCAATTAATGAAATTAATTAGTTTATATCGGGAGATTTCATGGTTGACTCAGTCAAATATGTTATAAACATTAATACTACTTTTTGTAACATGAATTTTGAAAATTAAAAAGTAAGCAGGAGTCATTAAACACATAACTTTGGTTTCTCCTTAAAATACCTTGGTATAAATAATAATTATTATCTGAAGATTTTATATTAATTGAATATCGTGTTTCTTATTGTGTTACAATTAACAATTTTTCTCCATTATTTTTTTAGCTTGGGTGATGGTGACTTGGCCTTCCATTCGGAACTCATCTTTGATTCAAAATGGTTAGATAGTGGCTCCGATCAGCGACTTGATGCTGTTAATGTTCATCGCATCCTTGAGAAAGAGTTATTTTCAAATTCACGACGATACTTTGCCAACATCACTGTGGATCCTAAAAGTTTATATGTGCAAGGTTTGTTTGAAAATGTCCCAGTTACTAAAATCAAAGTTAAATATCCTCCAGCACTGTGTGCGAGGAAATAAAAAGTGTGCCATTTTAAACTGAACTTAGCAGTTAAGGAAGACTGGAATGCTCTTGCAAAAAATGCTAATCTACTCCTTCCTTTCACAAATGCCTCTTTTGTGAATGAAATTCTTCGTCTAATATCCTGACCACTACATCCATTTTCTTCTAGATGCTTCCAATATAATTTAACTTTTCTACCTGTTCCAATTTATGCCCTTCTATTATGATGTTTCCCCTTAGTCTTCTTACTTCTTGAGAATCTAATTACTTTCGTTACTTATGGTTTTTAGAAGTATTTTTATTTTATAGGGTGCATCAATGGCTAAGATCATTTTGCACCTCACACATTACAGAAAAAAAGCCATTTGGACAAACACAACACCCATGTCCTCAGCAGGACTTGAACTCATGAATGACCTTTGGGTTTTGTGGTGAGCGTGATACCTCCAGGCTAAGGGCAGCTATGGCACAGGGTTTGATTACAGAGATTGTTCTTGGAGACATTATAATTTTGAATCATCAAATGTGTACAGTTACCTAAGGATATTTTCTTGATTTGGTGCTTTTCTGGGCTATTGTATTTATTTGGCTTAGGGAAGCACCTTTTCCTCTCCTATCAGGTCTTCCACTGAGTGAGAGTCTCTATCATGGGCCAATGTTCTGATACTTGACTCGGACATCACCTTAAGGGAAATTGTGGATATTTTTGTTGTTTTGTCGATCATACTCTGGTTAACTCTTTAGATGAGCATTGTTATTTATGTTTTCACTTCCCATCTCTTGTGCTTCTTGAATCATTACGAACTACCATGTTATCACTGTCATTTGTGTAACGTAATTTTTGTTTCATAATTCTTAGTTTTGTTTGCATATCTAGTTGAATGTAATATTATACCTAATAATATTTGCCTAATAATAATATTGAGCACCTCAAATGTCCTCATGCCTGCAGTAAATAGCATAAACTTTCTTGTGGATTGTAAGTGGGATTACAATGATGAATGCCAAATTGTAACAAAGCAATAGTGAATTATTCAACAGGAGTTTGGATATATTCCTCTTTTATTGTTATTTACATGTATTTTTCTATTTACAGAAGAAGGAGCCCCAGTGGAGACAACCACTTCTGCACAGTCTCGAGAAGAGACAACAATGACACCAGAACCTCCAAGGTGGTGTGAGGAAGGAAAGCTGAAATATTGTGCCGTTGGTAGTGGCACAGGGAGTTCATCAACCCTCATTTCATACCCTAATATCTTTAATCACAAATCAATAGGAGAGGTAATGCAGGATTTAATAACATTCAGGTAATCTATTATCAGTTTTATTAGTATCATTAAGATTAAAATTTATGGACCAGTAGACAAATAGTTATCATTATGTGTTAGTATAGTATCTTGACATATAATTCCTGTTGAGACAAACAAAATTAGGAACTTAATTAATTATTACAGTTACAATAACGCATTAAGCAACAGGAGAGATGAACTAAGTATCATAAATGTAGATATTTTTTCTCCCTGTAGTGACTGTTTGAGTGAAACAAAAAAAAATTGTTTTGAGGACTATATTATTGAATTATTACCAGCTCATCTCCTTTTTCCCATTTTAATGAATACTTTAGTGTTGTTAGATAAAATCACCTTATTTGTTATGAGTAAATTTTATAATCTAAATGTGAAAATTATAAATAAACCTAATGTATTTATTTTATATTTTCCAGGGAAACAGTGGATTCTGAGTGCCATCCACTTGCTCATTCTTTCTTTTGCTCTCTTCTGCAACCACCATGTTGGGAAGTTGAGCAAACTACAGACATGGGTGAAGGTTCCGTGTTTGAAGGTCAGTTAGTTTCATTGAGTTACTTAGATTTTTGGCTTAGAATTTTCCACACTGCCTAAATGCCTGCCTGTTATTCCAAAATTCCTCTTGTCCTGTAGCGCATAGTATATCTTCATGTTACATTTAATGTTATTCTTTAATGAAAAATTTCCTTTCTTAGCTTTTGCAACTTTAATATTTTTCTAAATTAATTCTTAAAAATAATTTTATTCAAATCATTTTTCTATGGGCAATATTCTTAGCTCTTAGAAAATTATATTAATTACCCATTTATTTGTTTAGAATATGTTTCATAAACTTGATTTGTTTCCTCAGAAGTGTGGATCCATTAGATTTTCCAAACTTTTATTCCTTAATGAAGTAAATTATCAACAGAAATGTAGTTATTTATCTGCTAATGTATGTGTTTTAATAATAATTCCATTTCATTTATTAAATTTAGGAAAAGGCCCTCCTCTTCCTCCTCCATGCCAAAGTTTTTGTGAGGAACTTTCCGTTGCTTGCGGAGACAGAATACCAGAAAGGCTATGGTCTAGAGTCAATTGTAAATCATTTCCTGAAAATGGAACCTGTATATCAAGACCTGGTATGTTTTCAAAATCAGTATGCTTTCTACACTAGCCTCTATGTACCAACTGTAGATATGGAAAATTAAGAAGAAGAAGAAATATAACAACTTTGTAAGTCCACAAATTGTGTTAAATAAATAAAATTTGTGAACTTACAAAGTTGTTATATTTCTTCATCATGAAGTTCCATAAAGTTGAGCTGGATACTATTGGAAAATTAAGTTTTTTTTCAGAAAATGATAATCTTTGGTATACCATTAGTGAATCATTTTTTTCAGAACTAACATTTTGATTGCATACATGATGCAACTGAATAAATTTTGCTATAACAAATATGAAAAAAATAACTATAAGGATTGGATAAAAGTTTCATGTTTTTTATTCTAAAATGAAATTTAATACTTAAGAATTCATAGATGTTACTTAAGTTACCATTAATGCAGAACAAGATTATATTTGCATTATCGATTTCAATGTGTTCCATATTCCTTGAGCTGTTCAGATAGGTCATTATAAGTTGGAAAAGATAGATAAAATGAGACTGGGTGCAGGCTGGTCTGGTGACATCTGGGTTCTTTGCTTTTTTTGAGCAACAGTTATCAAAAGGCTGAAGGCTTTTCTTATTTCAACAGTGGATTGAAAGTGATCAATTATTTCCTTAATACAAAGAATCAAAATTTGGGTCATTCCAATTTTTAATGATACATTTAATATTATTTACATGAAAATTTAACAATATTGCTATAAATCTATCTACTGACTTGACATATGGGTAGACATGATAGAAAAGGAGATCTCCAATAGTCCCGTATACTTGGTCGCTCATTAATATTTAAGTGAAGCAGAAAAGCTATGATTTCTTTCACATCAGAATGAGGAACTCATTTCATCTGTAATATCTGGAATTAGGAGATAATCTATTTATTCTTTTATGCTTTCTGATCATCATATACATTAGGTACTTTTTCAAAAGAGGAAGAAAATCACTGTCCATAAAACATTCCAAAAGCTCTTTTTTTGTTAAATTTTCATCAAAACCTAGGATTATATCAACACCATGACTTCCAGTAGAAAACATAACAAACACTTTAATGTAATCCTCAGTCCATCTGACATCAAAATGATGGTTAATTCTTGGTACTCAACAAGGTCTTCAAGTTGCTGTCATCTTAAGTGGTGACTCATCAGAATTAGAGACACAATCAACATCATCTTCTTTGATTGACTCCGACTCACCTATCATCAACAAAAAATATACAAATTGTATGTCTACTAATAGTGGAAATAATGGAAGTAAATAAAATGTGAGTTAATGTCCTAAAGACCTCAGCAGTATAAATACTCATAGTACACTAAAATTTCCTTTGACACTTTGAGAAAGAGAAATAAAAGTTGATTCCACTCACTATTGGCATTAAGTTTGAGGGATATATAATCTGAATCAACTTCATAATATTTACATGAAGAAATATCTTTAATTTCCTCTAAAAGATGGTATTTTAACCTCACTGATGACTGCCGTTCTATGATGTGAGCTTAACATAAGTGATAGCACAGGTAATTGTCCATTGAAGGAACACACAACAATGTAAAGGTAAAAGCGTGTGCTGAAGGTCACAAAGTATAAGGATAAAACTGCATTTGTTCCAAGTTTCAAAGATGGAAAGTTGTAACAGGAGCTATAAAAAGTAAAAGAAATAGCAACTATTTCCCAACATATTTAAAAATGCTTCTTGGACATAATATTATGTCTTTCACCCTCAAATTTTAGGGAGCTATGAGAATTATTCAACGGAATGCTCATTTTGTTGATGCATAAATTGTTCACTATTACAGGATGTGTAGCTGAACTATCTGGCCGTAGTCTTGGTCACCTCCTCTGTGACGGCCTTCCAGATTGCAAAGACAGAGCAGATGAAATGTTGGAGCGGTGCAGCAGTGCATGCTCTAACAAGCAAGGTGTATTTCATTGTGATGAAGGAGACCAAATTAGCAAAGTGAAGTGTATTGAAAAGCACAGGAGATGTGATGGTGTGGAGGATTGTGGGAGAGGTGGAGATGAGAAGGGTTGTGGTGAGTTGAGTTTGTTTGTTCATATTTATCAAATAATGTTTCAATGCAATATGGAAATTAATGCTTTGTGAATGTGCTCATGTTTCAATGTGGAAAATTGTGATCAATTTTTCATTTCATTTCTCCTGAAATATGATTACTTGTGAAAATACAGTGATCTCAAGAAAAGAATTTAATCGAGCCATCACTGCAGAAAAATCATTAATCCACAGTTGGTCAAAGTCCAGTTGTCAGAATTCAATAGGTTGCTTTAACCCTTAGGATATTTTTGTCAACACATGCAAATAAGATTAGGGTTCTTTATGGTAAGAGAGAGATGAATCTTTTTCACTGATATGCTTGGTATCTATGAAATGAATAAACTTTCTAAATTTTAATATGTTTATTTCTTATGACTCTTGTGTCATCTAAAATGGTTAACTCAATTACTAAGTGTATGTTATTCCCAGAATCTCAAATCTATATTCTTTGCCTCATACCTGCGCTCTCATTTATTCCAGTAAAAATATATATTTTATGCCCACGCCAATGCCCAATGGTATTATATTATTTGAAGATGGTTCCTTGACTGAATTAAAATTACTTACCTATGAGGAAGTGAAAGCATATTCTCAGAAATTGTGTTTAAAAAAATTAAATTTTAATGAACATACTCAGATTTTTAAAAATATTTCTGTTCCACCTCCCAATTTCTAGTGTTCTTCAATAGTGAAACCTCAGAAATTAGTGGGGGTACAGCAGAAGTGATGGTAATTCATCATGGTGAACTCTATAGCATTTGTGGTGATGAAGAGACATCATCTGTCAGCCAGAATGCTTCCAATCAGGAAATTGCTGCTTGGGTGTGCAATACCCTTCAACAGGGGTAAGATAAATCTTCTCACCTTGATTATAAACCATAATTAAGTAACTGAAAAAGAAAATCATATTTTTAAAGAATTTTCAAAGGGTGAAATTGGTAATTTTTTTAAATACTAATTTTTTAAGTAATGTATATCCTTTGTCCATGTTTCTGTTGAATTAAATTCTACTGAGAGAATGGGGCTCCTGCAAACAACACTTCAAAATATTTTGCAATATTTCTGTTTTGTCAGATGGAATTAGCTTTGGGTTTACTTGTTAATAAATACCTTAGAATTCATGTATGTTCTGTGATTTGGTCATGACACATCTAAAAATTATCGTCTAAACTGTACATATGTTTTTAAAATTTAATTTTAGTATCTGCTCTCCTATAAGGTCATTTTATCAAAGTATCTTTCAGAATCAGAGAAGAATGAGAGCACATAAGCACTGTTTACTATATGCATAATAAATATCATGACAATATTTATTTTGCAAAAAGGTACATTTATTGTTTGGATTGTTAATTTAACCATTAGTTACAAAATACAGTTACTAAATAATAGATTAGTTACAGTTAATAAATCATCTTTATTTATTAAACATATAATCATTATAATTTTGTCAAACTCAATTTATATAATATGATTTTGTTAAAATTCACTGTTATAGGTTCATAGGAATGGATCAGCATTTGAAAATTTTCTATGATAACATTGTAGTGTATCCTTCGTTTTAGGCAACATAAAATACACCAGTCATCACAAAAAAAACTTGACAATAAATGGCTAATGGATTTCAATATTCTTGTAAATAGCTCACCAGTATGTTTATTGCAGAAACTTAAGTTTCAAGATGGTAAATAATAACCAGTCTCCAAAATTAATTTGATTTTTTTGTTTTCACTTGGTCCATAAAATCAGGATAATTCATCAATTTCTATAAAACAATAATAATAAAATTATGAACATAATTTTTTCCTCTTACTTATGAAATGTTACATATATTAGTACAATTATATTTTAAAGAGGTTGCTTCTATGTTTGTAATAAAGTGGGTTTCATGTCTTATTATGAATGCAATGAATTTTTGAGGTACTTAAATTCTACCTTCGTTGTATCATTCTTCAAAAAATAGAAACGTCTTCGCCAATATAACATGATTTCCATTTACTGCAATCTGATGTTTTGATAAAGTTAGATGAACTGAGTATTAAAGAAAAAATAATAGACTTTGCATTGATTCTTTGTCTTCTGCCAGCAAAATGGTAGTTTTTGTATGGAAAACTGAAATTCTTACCACACTTAATTTGAACAATCCATGTGTGAAATCACTATTTTGTAATAATTCCAATTATTCTTGTAATAATTGTAAAAATTCTGTTCCTATGCTGCACTCCTTGATCCTCTAATCAGTTACCTCCTGGGTACCTTAACCCTTCCCAGATCTTAACAATGCTCATCATGACTGAAAATTTGGAGTGTTACTCTGTATATGACATCCAATTCCTTATACATTAACTAATTTTAACTCTTTTGCAGGGAAGTAAGATCTTTGAAGTTGAGTTCATCATCCAGCAAACACTTTCTGAGGCCTACTGCAGGACTATCAACGTTTGTTCCAACTTCATGCCCAAGTGGACGAACACTCCATTTGAAATGCCATCGCCGTGGTAGGCATAAATGTTTTTCCTTACCCAGGTTTCAGTCCTTCCTTGCCAGTAACAAATTAATATTTATTTTTATGGAAAGTTCAACAAACAGTCACTTCATAATATGGTTGAGAGAAACTTATTCACCTGCTAATTGTTTGCAACTATAGTGAGTTTCAGTGCATAATGTAATGGATTATGTGACATGCTAGGAAATCCTATTTATTGCTTACTTTTCATGTTAATTTCTTCTCTTTCACAATATTTATATCGTTTTTATGAATGTTTATATTGCGCTGCGAATATATTTATATTGTTTTGCTGATCCTGCTAGCAAATATTAAATACATATTTCATTTGTTCATATTTAACTGAAGCGATTTGCTGAGTAATATCATTTAATTGTAATGGAACAGATTGTGGCCTGCGTCCCATGTTGAGAGGGCATGGTTTGGTGTTAGGGGAAAAAGATGTTGGCAAAGCTGGGATGGCCGCCCTTCCAGGTGATTGGCCTTGGGAAGCTGTGCTTCTAAAGGAAGGACGTCACATCTGTGATGCCACTCTTGTTTCACCTCACTGGATTCTTACAGCTGCCTCATGTTTTGATGGGTGAGTTGCTCTCAGGAAGGTAGAAATTTTTCACATGCATGAAAATTATCATGGGTAGAGAGCAGAGTGATTTTCTCCTTGTTCCCAGTGAAAGCAGAATGTAGTTCATATATTTCCATTAAAAACTCATTGCTTTATCACCTTTATTACAAAAAATCTGTTGTATCCGCCCAAGATTTTATGCCCCTTGACAGTAAAAATCGAATTTACCACACTACTTTCAACAAACATTCCCTGAACAAAAAGGATTACATAATACAAACTATCATATCCTGGTTAGAGGAAAAAAATGGCAGTAACCACTTTTCATCAAAGTAATTTACATTATGACTGTAAACTATTGGAAGATGAATACATTAGCAAACATAACATTTCTTATGTTAACTTTAGATTCTATATAGCTCCCGATTTAATCAAATTTGAAAGTCATATCACCCAAGAAGGAAAGAGTTTGGAGTGTAGTGAAAATATAGTTCCACGAAGTTTAGCAGTGAGAAACTCATTACCAAGTGTGATAACAATGGATATGATTGAAAAACTCAGTGAGTAGAAGGTATACGGCTTGCTATAAGGACACCTTTTGCTATATATATATATATATGTGTAAAAATTCTGAAGTCTACAATCAGACTATTTTCAGAACTTTCATGAAACTGCCTAGTGGGCATGTGTTGCAGAGTAGCCAAATGTACTCCCTTTCAGCCAGTGGTGCATAAACGCCACATATTGTTTAGTGATGAAAAAGTTAAAATTATTCTGTTTTAAAAATGATTTATTCTGATGCATAAAAAGCAAGGCTCAATGGAAAAAATATTTTAAAATTTATTTTTAAATTACCAACATGGAAACATATCGAAATATGCACTCCATATTTACTTTCATTGACAATGACTGATTAATTTGATACAAAATAGTATGCAAATACCATGATTTATAAACTGCATGCTACCAAAACTTGGATACAACGGAAGGAAATAATGAGGATGTGTTATAAAAGAATTTCACAAAACTTGGGAGATTGAATGAATTGGTCAACCTCGCCCGAGTGTCATGATCCTTCCCAAGTGACTTTGGAAAGGAGTACCCTATTCTGGAACAATAAGAAAGTGTGACCATTTGAATGTTTCTTAGAAAGATCGGGCCATCAAATTCAAAGAGAAACTGGAGAGGGCACAAAGGAGGTGGACATATGTACAAAAACTCTTTGTCCACAATGGACCGAGAAAAAAATAGATAAGCATATTCCCTAGCTAAGGGGTTAATGAATCTTATTCATTAGTTTTAGGCCCCCAACTCTTTCATGGATGGTCCGGCTTGGTGCTCTTCGTCCAACTGGTTCTCAACACCCATGGCTACAAGAAACATCTCTTGTTGGTATGGTGTCATCACCATCAGGGTCCCTAGCCCTTGGAAGACTTACAAATCCAATCATGTCTGACAACTACATTGGCACTGCATGTCTGCCAGAGCCCATGATCCAGCCACAAGAAGGACTGCATGTTTCACTATCTTGGGGGCCCAAAGGTAAAAATAATCATAAGTGGCTGGAAGGATTAATAATTAAAATGCTTTATGTGATAAATATTATTTAAAGTATGCTCTTAAAATACGTGTGAATGCGGGAAAATTTTGAAATGCCTAATATAATAACAATATATGCAACCAGTTGATTTAGACTTGGAATGTATCGATAATTTTCAATTATTACGACATATTATCAGTTGTGAAAAATGTCAAAAATTATTTTTATCTTATATACTCTGTGTACAGAACCTTCTAAAAATTTTAAAGACTAACCACATCAAGTCTATTCAGATCAGGGCATATATGACGGTGAAGGCATTTTAAGGTGAATGTAAATTACTTATATACTTTAGGAACAAACTAGAGACAAATGGGAAAAAAATAACTCTAAAACTGTCTTTTATAAATTTTTCAACAGGAGATAGACTGGAACCCATTAACTTAAATTTGACTGCATGTGTTAACGTCAGTAGTGATCCTTCCAGAGCTATCTGTGCAGAAGAAGTTGATACCGATTCAAAGAAACCCTGCATTGTAAGTACTAATTTTTCACAGATATGTTACAGATAAGTGTCCTTAAAACATTTAATGTAATAAAATGTACACTTGTACAGGTACATATGAGCATATCAGCCGTTCATAGCTTAACTGACTAGAATGTTTGTTTTAAGTTTTCTTTGTGCCTCAAACATTATGTCCATTCCTAGTCAGGTATTTTACATACCCCAATTAATAAGCATAGAACACTTTATTTTAAAGATCTTCTTCTTACATCAATCTAGGCGTGTAACCTGTTCTTTTGTCATTTATATACTTTCTTTCCTCCATTTCCCCCGTCTTCCAATTCTTATTTTTTCATCTGGGATATTATCCCTACATATCTTTACTCTTTTGTCATTGTTTATTCTAACTACATGCATATCCCACTCTCTTCTTCTATTTTTTTCCCATTCTCCATCACTTCTATTTTATAATCCACTGATAACTGTTTACACCTTTCAAGATTGAGCTTAAGGCAGCTCATTGAAGTCACTGTATATGAATATATCAATTATGAGATGTTATCACAAGATGACTTCTTTCAATTATTAGTGATCTACTTCATGATTTGCACAATATAGTCCTTTTATCTATTAACTTAGGAATTCTGCCATATTGTAACAGTAATTTGTGCATTGTTTTAGATGATAGTTATAGGATTTAAGTGAAAAGTAATTTTTTAATAAAGTTACCAACATGAATAGATCACCTAGTAAACCCACCCATTAAGTATTATTAATGACTAAATTGAACAAGTTATTTCACAGTCATTAAATTAAAAAGAACTTCCACTAAGTGTAAGGATTGATTGCATGAAGCAAAAAGAATTTGTGCTGGAGGTCAGTCTGAAAATGCAATGGGCTACAATTGTCTCGTTGAAACACTCTTAAAAAGAATTTGACCTCTGTCTGAGGATGCGTGAATCTGAAGTCTGATTCCTTTCATAGGACAATATTCCATCTCACAGGCAACAGTCTTCAATAATTTCTGACCAAACAAAGTGCGATTGTGCTTTTCCATGTTGAGTGCAATATTGAAACTCCTATAGACTCTCTTCCATTTCTACCTGAACAGAATCACAGTATATATTATAATACAGACATATTTTTATAACAGGACATGCGACTCCCTGGAGCTCCCCTCTTGTATCAAAACATTCGTGCTGATGACCAGCAGTCGATGCCAAAGTGGAATGTAGTGGGTGTGGAAACAGGAAGGACAGGTGGCAGTGGGCAACCTTGTGGAAAGGTGGAGTTTGAGGCAGTGAGTGGAAGTCTGGACTGGATAAGGCATACTATAGAGGGGATATCCCAGGCTGGAGATGAATTAAGTGGAAGGAGATGAAATTCCTTCAGGTATTTCTTGGGTGCAGAAGTTTCGGAACATGTTGAAGGTGCATGGGAATTGTGAATGACTTAAAAAGTTCCCAGATGGTCCAAAATAATATATGGTGATTCGCATCGAGCCCCAAAGGGCTTATTTTTCTATCATGAAGGAGCTGTGTTCCTTACCTTTGCCATGGATATTAGTGAAGTGTCCTATCAAAACATACCACTTATTTACGAAATTTAGGTGTTCTCCAACAGAAATGTGTGAAGAGTGAGGAAATGGGTGGCTGACCATTAACTGCTTGAAGCAAGGAGCTCACCACAAGGTTATTTGTGTTGATTATAATTTGGGGTTTATGATATATCTTCCACAAATTCATTCAAAAAATTAAGTTCCACTTTGAGATAAGTCATTTGTGATCTATCTGTTTAACAAGTCATTTGTGGGTGTGGTATACATCAAGTATACTATACTCTTCTATGTCGAAAAGAAGGATCATCTATAAACTCCTTTGTGGTATTCTGGCTTCTGATTGGCCAAGGAGTATGTTCATTTTCCCACCTCATGAATGACCTGTTACAGTTGAAAGTCTTAAACACAGATAATTTAATATGAACTTATGAGATCAGCATTCCCTGTGACTGTGCAATTGGAAGTATGTATGAGCCAGTGTGTGTCTCTGAACATATGAGAAAACCTCTTATTTTTCTCTTGGTGTTAGTAAAGACTTGGAAGTCTTCATTGGCAGACTACATCATTTCTTGCACCAAGGCATTTGTTAATATATTTTAAACGAGATGCATTTATTATGACACTGGAAATGATTGTTTTTCTATGTTGTTATGTCTTATTTGATATATAATGTTATATTTTTGTGAAATAAAACAACTGAAAACCTAGGCCTTTTGGTTTCAACTGGCAGGGTTAAATGATTTCATAGTATCAGTTGTAAAGCAGTTATCAGGTTTGAAAGTAGGTTGCATTTCAAACATTTTTCTCTTTTTTGGATTGGAAAGAAACATTTTGACCACCAATGAATTGGAACTCAAAACTGAAACAGAGTTGTACTTTATAACCTGTTATTTGCGAAGGTTATTTTTCCTTATTCATTATGAGCATACATAATTCAAATACCCTTACCACTTTGTATATATTTTACAATCTTTGCGAAGATGCTGAGATCACAATGAGTACTTAATATACCTAATATGCTTCACCATAATCAGATCAACCTCTGGATCTGTTTATTGATTTGCTTCATTCCGATCATATTATAATCTCTCATAATGATTCATTTTCAATTTTAAATTCATTTTCGATTTTAAAAGTGAACAAATAGTTTTAATAGGAAAGTTTTATAGTCTCTCTCTACCCTCTTATGTGATTTGGTATTTATATAAAGCACTTTGTAATTTAACATAAAATATTCACCCACAGCCTAGATGTTAGCAATAACCACCACCATAAGACACCTGATGATAATGGCTAACAAATCTAGATTGTGTGACATCTAGGTAATTCAGAGCATTTTATTTGAACATTTATCTACCATGAATTATCTTATAATTCTCATTGGGCTTGCCAACATTGTATTCTTCTGCTGTGGTAATCTACCATGAAGTAGGTACTACATATCATTAATGACATTAAATTTCCTCTACAAGCCCACGTTTTTAAGAATTTGTAAGGACATTCTTATCGTTTCCTCCTGTGGATACAGTGACAAGACTTTTGAAAGTGTCACACACTCAGAGAACTAATATTTTTAGGAAAAGAATTTCAAAATTACAGAGAAGAATGTAGCATGCATGGCTATAACCTCTGACTTCTACGCCTGCCAATAAGAAGCATTAAAATATCAGTATCAGTCAGCTCAATGAGAAGACACTGGTGATTTGTTACTTTCTTTTTATATCCACAGTGGTTTCATGGATAGAGAGATCCTTTGCTATCCTTTTGGTATAGACAACCACAGTCACTAGATCCTTCTTTTTCCTCCAGAGTAGTTGTTTTCTTTATGAGCATCAGTTTAATTATTGCCCAAATGTATTCATGCATAATATCAAATTTTGTGGAGCAAGTAGAGACTTATGAGTCTCAAATTCATTTTTCACACTAATTGCTAATACTCAAAATTAGTATTTTTGTATAAGATGAGGAATTAAAATGAGATTTGGAGACTTAGTAAAAAAGCACTTCTGAGAAATATTGCATTTTATTTACTGGATTTTAAATTAAATGATAAAATTAGGAACAGTAAGTTTTTTTATAAATGCATATTAATTTATTCATTTGAATCTTTAATATTACTCTGCTGCATTTCTTTCAGAGCTAAATTAAAAAGAGCTTTTCTATCTAATTTTCCTCCACTGTTTATTGGCAAGCGACTGACAAATCTTGCACCACCATGAAGTCTTTTGTAGAAAATCACTTTTCCTGAAAATAATTAATTATTGGAATAATTAAATTCTTTCGGTGAACAGTTTCTCAGGTATATTAGAGTACTGTACCTAATAAAATGTTTGGTGATTATTTGTAGCAAGATATTCACCAATATATATGCGGGATATTATAGAAACCAAGGCAATTTTGATAACTGATTGATGTTTATAAATACAGCATATAAAAGTAAAACTTTACAATAACGTCATATTACGTAAAGGTAAGAGTCTTAATGGAAAATGGACGGCATAGATCATACTTATACTATTATTAATTCAAAATATTTTAGCTCCAATAGATTTTCATTACCTATGTTTATTCTTAGACCAAATGGTTGGTCTTTATAGCTTGACTTAATATGGATATGCATTAATAATATGATCATGATTATTTCTCCAACATCAAGATTAAAAAGTGTGAGAAATTGTGTTATCAATTTAGCTGTTATATATTTTGTTTATATACCATATTTCCATCATCACACATTACATTTTGAAAGAACTTACACACTCCATTAACCCATAGAGCTAAGGCGAGCAATATTAATAGTTCCCATTAGAGTTAACCACAATTAATAGATTTAAGTATGATAAGGCCAGACAAATGAGTTTCCTCACTGCATCTGTGAGGAGACTTAAAAGTCATCTGCCCCCAATGGTGGACCATGTGATAATGGTGTCAAGTTAAAAAAAACTAAAGAAGATGCAATAGGAGAAAACCTACAAAATAATTCTTTCTCAAGAATGACTAATGGACAAAATCTATGTGTATATGTAAAGGAGAATTTGAGTGAGTGAGTGACTGACTGATGATCAACTTACAGGAAAAAACCATTAAAGGTAGGAACTTTGAGGATATGTTCATGTTATTTTGTAGGATTTTTAATTAACAAAAGATTTTTCAAAATTTTGATTTTGAAGGGGTAAAATGTGATTTTTCAAAATATTGCGCCTAATAATGATCATTTAGATTTGGTGAAAAATAAATTCGTATATGATTTATCTGTTATAATTAAAGAGATGTACTGAATTTGCAGGTTCAGAATGATAATGTTTAGTTTAATTGTTTCAGTTTCTAAAGTGTATAGTCAGTCAAGATGCCAAAGATTTCTACAAAATAAGATGGCCCCTTTAAAATTAGGTAATTGCAATGCAGTGTTTGAAGAACATGGAGTGTGTGAATTACAAAATGGATTTTGTACCTGCAACATACTGCAAAATTTCATCTTCTGTAACTGTCTTCCCAGGTTTGAGAACTATGTATGCCCGAGCCAAGGATGTGGTTTCAGGGTTAGGAAGGGCAACTACAGCAGCAGACAATACAGCAGGGTGCTCTACAACAACAGCCTCTATTTCAATTGGAGAGACCTACATGGAAAACATTTTTCATTAAATCAATATTATCAGTAAAATCTTCATTGGAACATCGTTATGAAAATTATTATGTAACATCTCTGATCATAAATAATTCTCAAGTCTAACCCTTTACAAAATGTATTTAGAAGCTTCATTCAAAATTCTTTTGGAAAACAGTGCACTTGTTGTCTCCAACATACTTACTGAATTTAAGAGAAGAATATAGACATATAATGGTTCCCTTTAAATACTCCTTTATCCTCAAAACCTACACTATTACAATTAAGAGTTTGTTTCCTTTCCCCCTTTATAAAAATATGGCTTATTTTTCTGAAATTTCATATTTACAAGCTTATCTGAGTAATGGAGAGAGAAAAGTAGTTTTGAGATCTTATGGCTTCTCAAAAATCCATATATATTGAGTTAAAATTTTTCCTGTGGTTATATAATATTTAATAAAACTAAATTTATGATATTAAAAATTATAAACTCAGATAAATAATTATTAATGGCCCTTGGTTGACCAATGAGGTCAGAATGGAGAAATTTTATATACATATAAACCATATTTAATATTTTATAATTAACATAAAAGTTTGTTTGAGAAAAAAGCTTTTCATAGGTTTAATTAAATCCTACTTGAATAAAAAGAAGGCTGGTCTCCAAAAAATTATATGAATATGTTTGCTGAACTTGAGTTATTATGAACAATAACACCATTTTTAACCGTGACATCATATGACTTTACTCTTGGGAACAAATAAAAATAATTGTCATTACCCTAAATGCATCATGTAAACTTAAAATTTACATGAAGAAATTGCACCCTGGAAAAGGTATCCTGACACTCATTGACTTTTCCTTACCTGATGCATATAATATTTAAAGATGAGATTTTCTCGGTCAACTATGTACAAATTACCAGATTCATCAAAAAATCCATTATCTCCTGTGTCAAACCATCCATTACAGTCAACAACTGGAGCGAATTTCTGGAAGGCAAAGAATTATTTTGAATAATTGGTTTTACATAAGTCCTAATTATTTAATGTTATGTATTATTAATTCCTATTGCTAAGTTTATATATATCTTCACTCTTGAAACAAGTAATAGCCTAGACTCATGGAATGCTGCCCCATTAATAATAGAAGGCAATGATTTGATATAATGCTAAATGGTTCACGGTATCCTAGAATCCCAATGCCCTTTAGCATCACTTGAATAGATTAATTTTAAATTATAGTCTATTTTTCTTCTATTCATTACTTTTATTGAGATATCTATGCATAGAAATTGTGAAACCAATCACAAATCATTTGAATATGTTCTTTTGTGATTATATAAGACAACTTGATGGAATAATATAATATGGAAGGAAAGAAATAAAACGTTATGAAGTACACTTATTAAAATTTAATCCGTATGAACTGGGTTCCAATACATCTTATTATCATCATCATCACCTAATTGTAATGAAACCCAAGTCACACAAGTTAAATTTTATCAAGTGGACTTCACAAAATTTTATTTCTTTCCTTCCATAAAAGAGAAGTTCCATACAGTGAAGCCTGAAAACACTAGTTTTATTCTATAATTCTAATTTATAAATAACATGAATTCACCTTTCCTCCTCCTTGGTCCATATAGCCCTTCATGACAAATGGGCATCTCAGGAGAAACTTGCCAACGGTGCCCCTGTCCAGTGCATGACCAGTATTTGGATCAACTATCTGCCACGAATGACATAATACAAACATGTATAAATGCTAATGAAATCTAGAGATAGAATAAAACTTGAATTGAATTGCAACTTTTATTCAAGAGAAACCAGTCAAGGTGACCTTAGGGTTGAAGACAGTGGTGATTAAAAGAAAATAATAGATGGAAGTCTATATGGGAGCCATATCAATTGAAATAAATACTCTGGATCTAATCTAAATTTATTTATATAAGGTAGCTCAGCCATGGTAATCACATTTTTCAATGACACCTCCATGTTTAGTCAATCTTTATTTGTTACCTTGAAGTGGGGAAAATCTAACCTGAGGCCCATCAAAAACCAACCTTAACTGGTAGATTACCTTTCATCATTTACTATCATGTGGCTTTCAATATTCCTATTTTATGAATGAATAGAACATTTCTAAAAAAATATTTAAAAAATTCACTTTCTTTCATAAGTTCTTACTAAGAAGAAAAGAGGATTATTTTACTGAAAACTAAAACTTTATATCCACTGATGTATGATGGAAAAGACTGAATTTTTTAGTCCTTTGAAGATATTTGAAGTGGGCGAGTAATATCCCATATAGCATAGGTATATGATTCAATCAGTTATTTGATTTCATTTATTTAGTATTCTCTTGGAGTCGGAACTGATTTGATATTCAATAAATACAATCTGGAAATTTTTATCCAATTTTTTATACTTACCTTTCCTTCTACTTGAGGGAAGAGTACTCCCACTGAAGTGCATGCTCCTGAAAAAAATAATTTGTGGATTTTAAAGTATGACAATGTCATTTTTGACCATAGACATATGTACATAATTTTCTTGGGTTTCGGTAAAGGGACTATTCAATTTTTTTACATTTTGTTGTTCTTTTTTATGGATTGCAGAATGGATGCATAAGGAACAAGCTGAAGTGTTTAGGATAAAGGAGTATGTTAAGAAAATGAAGAATAGAAATATATACTATATGTTTTATTAAGGCGGATGAAGTGCTCACCCATATGAGATAATGCTTCAAGTGGGATTACCATTGTCAGAGATAAAAGTCAATCCACCCTGCTCTACAGATATGTCATCTGTTAATATACTGAATGGGTTAACTGAATAGCTTAACCCTTTAGCTGTGGCAGCCTCATCCTTCAGCTAAGGTTGTGTACGAGAAGGGGAAGGGAAAGTAGGGGGTCTAAACCTCGCCTCAAGTGCTGGTAGGGTGTAACAGGTAGTGAACCCTTGTAATTTAGGACAACCCTTATAATCAACTTCACCCATTTTCCTCTGGGTGGAGCAGTGGAGATTCGATTGACTAGTGTTAAATATTTCATATGGAATTATAACCAATATGCTCTACATATTTTGCTTTCCTTGATAATTTCTGATTAATTTGATAGCAAACACTATGAAAGTACCTTTATGCTACCTAACCTCAGAGACAACTGAAGTAAAATTCAAAGCTGGATCAGGAGAGAATTTCACAAAACTCAGCAGAAGGAATGCAGTCACCAACCTTGTCATTTATTCACCTTCCCAAATGACACTGAAAAGGGGGACACCATCCAGAGCAATTATAAGAAAGTGTGACTTCGAACATTTCTTAATAAGGTAGTGCCATGAAATTCAAACAGGTTATAAAGGAGGTGGTCATATGTAAAAAATTTTTTTTCCACAGTTGACCAAGAAAATGTAGATACACATGTTCCACAGTTAAGGATTTAAGATTGGTCTGATGTTATTACTCACTTCTGAACTGAACTATGGTGGCCTATGGCTCATGCCTGTCTATGACAAAATAAGTGGTCATATTGGGAAGGGAATGTATTTTCCACTAGCATCCAATTCTTCATTTCTCCTTCTCCCCAACTCTCTTCCTTCCTACCATCATTTAACCCCTACTGATCAACGTTTTGGCATGTGAATGCAGAGAATACGTTCATGTACGTATGACCACCACCTTTGTACCCTCCCTAGACCCTCTCCAAATTTATGGCCCGTCCTTTCCAAAAAGGTTCAAATAGTCACAATTTCTTATTGTTCCAGAATAGGGTGCCCCTTTGGAGTGCTGTTAACGACTGTTCTCGACCCTTGAGCGAGTTTGATGAATGCATTCTGTCCACCGAGATTAGGAAAATTCTCTTCTGACCCACCCTCATCATTTCCCTCAGTTGTCACAGTTTCGGTAGAATACTGGTTGTGAATGAAAATATTTATTTACTGTTTAGTATCAAATTAATCAGAAATTATCAAATAAAATAAATATGGAGTTCATTCTTCGATATATTCCTGCAGGAA
Source organism: Rhinocypha anisoptera (assembly GCA_011762765.2). Classification (NCBI taxonomy): domain Eukaryota; kingdom Metazoa; phylum Arthropoda; class Insecta; order Odonata; family Chlorocyphidae; genus Rhinocypha; species Rhinocypha anisoptera. The sequence continues at coordinate 39,160 of WURS02145644.1, forward strand.
ATATTTTGACTATAGTCAATCGTGTCTCCACTACCCCCCTTGGAGGGAAATGGGCTACACGGTGAATAACGGTTGTCTTTGATCCACCACCTAGTAAACCTTTGTCAGTCAGAAATAGAAGGAAAGAGGGCTGCTGGCTTTTCTCCCGCACAGGACCATTGCAAAAGAAAGAGGCTACTTAGCTGAAGGGTTAAAGTGCATTTTGTATCACCAGATCAATTTAATATTAATGATTTTCATTCATTGTTTCCATTTCAGCAAAATTATTATCTTTCATTCTAAGGAAACCCTGCTATAGTTCAATCATTTCAAATGCCATGCTTCCAACTGATAAAAGTAATTTCAAAAGCATTTGCATACTTACTTTTGTCCTCCCCATCATCAATTCTGAATTGCTTCAGCCCTGCTATAGATGGACATCCTCCTTCACTAGGTGTTGGGCCTTCATTAGTTGTAGTTACCACCAAAGTTTCTGAAGTTCCATATGACTACAACAATAAGACCTATGGCTGAACAATTTATAATATCACATGTAACACCTAGTTGGTTGTTAATACATTCATAAAATTTTTAGGAATATTCATGAAAAAGTGTTTTGATGAATACGAAATTCAGTTATTAACAAGTAGATGGACAATTATAACTTAAATATGTTAACCTTGTTACCATATTTATTTTTAAAGGGATTTAGTTTGGTATATAATTTTATCTTAGAATATTTTAAAATATCTATATGAATATTTTTAGGATAGGTCCATCTGCTATCATAATACATATCACTGAATTTTCTAATGGAAATGCATTCTGATTAGTATTTTTACAATGTAAACTGTAGAATATTGAAAATAGAATTCGGTTGTTTAAAATAGTCATATATAAGAAATTATTTATTATCATAGAATATTTAAATCTACCGACATATTTCCATCTAGCTCTCTAATATTTCACTTTGATTCACAGATATCAATATATCACTTACCTGAGCAATTTTAACATGGGGTAATGCCATAGAAAGCTTTTTTAGTGTTGAAATATCAAATACTGATCCTCCACAAATAATGTATTTTAAGAAAGACAAATCATGTCTTTCTAATTCTCCACTTCGAGCCAACCATGATGCAACATAGTGATACAATGAAATGGAACTGGGCTGTGGGAACAAAAATGTATAATTTGAGAAACAAAAACACAAATTGAATAATAATAGACAATGCTAATACATTAAAAAGTATGGTTAAAAGAGTGATGTAAATGTGTAGAGAATTTAGATAAACCCTTGAGAGTGAATGGTTACAATTGGTTTTTAATCTTTTTTCAGATATCAAGATTTTTATGCAGCAATAATCAATAAGATTGTTGAATGCTTCAAAATATTTGTCCAAACTAGCTTAAATTAGAATCTATTAGGATGAAAAATAAACATCCACAGTAAATAATATATTGAAACAGTGACATCTAAGTATTACATTAATTTATAGTAACAATGAAAAGCCTGAATTTGAACACTCTTGAACTTAAATAATTTTTAGTGAAATATTGTGCTACTTACTTCAGCATCAATGAACAAAATATAATTAAGCATTCCTGTAGACATTTATCTTTTTAAGTGCCTTTAGATTTTAATTAATACGACAGTCACTTTACTTTAGGTATTTGGATTTTTTACTTTTTATGATAAATTATGAAATCCTTGCAAGAATTGCAGAATGAAAAAACTTTAATACAGTTCAATACAGCACAGGATTAATACAGTTCAATCGACATGAAGGTTAACCAACTAAAATGTTAATAATAATTAACCACCATCACAGTACACAAACCTAAGGTCAGTTGAATTGATATTATTAAATGTTGAAATATTTTTGAAGTGATGAGTATAAACTTCTCAGGTTTTCCATCGAGTGAGTTTTTCCAGAAGAGCCAACATTTCGATTACCGACTCAATCATTTTTCTCAGGGCTAAAGAATGTTATCCGGGAAGGGTCCTCGGACCAATCAGGAAAGACCTAATTCTGAGAGAATGTATTGTTGTTGTTATGTACTAATACTAAACAATATTTGGTGTAATGGCACTCTTTAGCCCTGAGGACGATGACTGAGTCGGTAATCGAAAGATTGGCTCTTATGGAAAAACTCATCTGGTGGAAAACCCGAGAAGATTTTACTCACCATTTACACCAGGAAGGAATTAGCTCTTTAATTTTATAAGTGATTACTGATCTGCTAATTATTACAAGATACAATATATATTACTAACTAATCTTGACTCATTACATTTTACTGGATTGGTAGAGAGCCTGATGGATGGCCTGCCTGTCAATTAAACCAAACATTGTAGGTTTGAATCTTGCCTTTATCATTTGTGTTGCAATCAACCAATTGGGGTTTTCTTTGATCTTAAAGGGTTGTGAATGTCCATACCCATCAACACAGCCTAAATACAATAATACTTCTAATATAAAAGCATCATGTTCAATTTTGTCAGACTTATTCTGATGGTATAATAATTGTAAAGAGCAAATGAAAATTATCCTCCATTCTGTGGATATCACTCAAAGTAATTATCCAATTATATTATTGTAGAAACGTGACATATATTTTTATTAATTTACAGCATTTAATGATTCAAAATGCCTGCAGGCTTTTTTCAATTTATCAGCAAATTAACATATTAAACTGGAGGAGTTGTATGATATATTATCATCACTATCCTTCCTCACCTTGTAACTCATAAGATGCGACAAGAATGAATGTTTGTTAAACTTAGATATTGTTATGAGAGAATATCCAAATATTATCGCCATACTGGTGTGCATAAAAGCTCCAACAGAGAAATTTCCCATAAGGGTCAACAAAGAGTCACCTGTTACAGGAGCCCTGCAAAAACAATGAAATAAAAGCAAAATAATGACAAAGATTATGGCAAAGAGTTATGAATGTTATCAGTTGATTATGTCTCATACATTTAAATTGCATATTCTAAGAGCTACTCAGCTATGAATCTTAATTGTTATCCTACGTGTTTTTAATATTCTTATTTACTGAAATGTAAGTACATGTACTTCTAAGCTCTTTATTGGATTGTTTCATGTTAAGTTTGATATGATTTCTTTTTATAATTTTAATGGTACCATGTATTCACCATTTCAATTCCCATAACATGAATCTTTTTATATAAATCTTATTCTTCATACTGAAACTTTATTATAAAGGAATGAGGATGCATGCTGATTGAGGAAATGTTTTTTACTGCAGGAAACGATTTTATTAGATGGGGAAATTATGTATGAAGAGAATCATCATGGTGAAATTGTGAGGTTCTTTATCAAGCACCTAAACTGCAAGTGACTCCAAGCTGAGGTATTAGAGAAGTATTGGTACTCTGTAAAAATTATTATTACCATTACTGTTTTTACAACCTTTATAAACTTTTGCATTACAGAGTGAAAATGAGACCAGCATGTATCACAGGTTATTTCCAAATTCCTCACATTTTACTGAAAGTCGGCTGTGAAGACCTACAATGTAAGTGAACTTCAATGATAAGTTATTTTTACTTACTTCTCCAGTTTCTTTGGCCCTCCCATATTTTCCAAAAATGATATGATGTTGTAATGAGTATGCATAGCACCTTTGGGCTTGCCTGTACTACCACTTGTATTTGGAACAGAAATTACATCTTCCTTGGGGTCAATTTTTACCTCTCGTGGAAATGCTGAAATAAAAATCAGTGAGAAAATCTTTTGATTAGACACAAAATAAATCTTCCATCTGACCATGATCTGGACATATCTGGTAGATATTAATGAAAACCTGGATATTATAAAAACCTTTCATAATGCATATATGCTTGATTCAAATGAATCAAACTAAAAATGACTTTATTAAAATTACTGCTTCAAAAATTATTTAAAACATCAATTATATTTAACTCAGACAAATTTGTAAGGTCATTTTATGGAAAAGACCTTGATAACATAAAATTGATGTTCAAAATATAGAAATAATCATCATTGAGAGCAGAATGTAAATTTTCTACTGTAAAAAGATTCTGAATTTTAAAAATTTAGGACTAAGTAATTTCTTCCCATAATTCTAAAAGAGACTGGAAACTATAACATGTGGATAATAAAATACTGCAATATGGTTGGTGTAATACTTAAGCAACACCAAAATTTTTTGTTCATCATATCCAGTGGACAATTTATAGTAGCAAAAGCAGAGTAATTGGAACGCTTGAAATTTACTGAGTATCAACTCATTTACTGAGTAAGAACTCACTCACACATCATTATTACAACTTAAAATAATTATTTGAAATATTTCATTCTCTAGTCAGTGTATGCAGTAGAAGTTGTGTGTGCATGTGTGTGTATATATATATATATATATATTTATTTATTTATATATTGCTCATGGGTAACCAACATTCCAGATCTCAATTTTACTAATCCTTTTCTAAAGAATTCTTTTACCAGAGGTCATAATGTGGGCTATATTGCTCACATAATGATTCTTTGAAGAAGGTTTCATCATGCCATTTAATTATTAATTTTTTAGTTGATTGATTGATTGATTTAATTTAATAAAGTTGAAGGAGAGATTCCATGGTGGTTTGGATATTGCTGGCTTATTATTTGTTAACAGCCACCTACCCTGGCACAGCACCTTCATAAATTTTTATTAAGATGTATTCCAATATACTCAGGAATGGACTTCATTCTTTTTCAAGTTATTCCACTTATTATCCTCATCTTTTTATTCATTGAGTACACTAACTAATATGCGAGTTGACATCTATGTCCAGTGGTTGACCCACCTTACAAAATCTAGTGAATTCTCATAATGGCTTTAGGCATATTCTTGAATATTAGTCATACATCAAATTTATTTCTAGTTGTATCTGGGCTGAAGTTGTGGTAGATCAGGTAGGTGGTAGTTGTGGTAGTGGTTGGTTGTGACGGGTACTTGGTTACTGAACGGGGGACCCTGGTTCAAGTCCTATTGATGCCTCTGGACACCTCCAGTAAAATCCAAACTGAGTGGTTTTCTGTGTACCAGATCTTCCTGAGGTAGCACAGGGAAAGTAACCGGCCCCCATACCCTTATGCGTGAATTTTCACATGATGTTGGATCTAATACTAGGTGAGATCTATCCTCACCTGTCAATCTGACCTAAGGGTAGAATACTATGATATCTAGGTTTTTGTTTGAATCTTTTTACTTACATGAACCATCATCTTTGTCAATCATCTCTTCAATTGAAATGGCATCTGTTACTATATCACTGATTGATAACAGGATAACAGGCCAAGATATGCGGCCAATGGCTCTCTTGATTGGCCCAGCAGTTTCACGATCACATAGAACAAAACGAGCTCTTGTTTCTTCTAACTGCCTCTGAAATTCCTCTTTGGGCCAAGGTAATATAGTATTAGGTAGTTTTAAAATCACTATAAAATGATGCTGCTAATAATAGTTAAGAAAGTAATCTCTGAAAATCTACAGTAACAATTAAATTTAAAAATTTTTAATAATATTGATAACTTTTTCACTAATCATTTTACATTTAAATTTGGTTATAATTGCATGCCTACCCAATTTAAAAATTACTCTCGTATTTTATGTTAGACAATTGGGACACTATTACCATAAACTAAAAAAGTACTAGTATTCTTTAGTCTATGATAATACCTACCTTCCCCTTCTTTTTGAAAACAACCCCTAACAGCTCCACCACACCGCCAAACACCAATGTGTACCACATAGATGAGGGCAACTTCATAGGTCACAAAATAAAGCCAATCCCCCTTCTGGAATCCAATTTTTGTGAGAGCACTTGCGATTCTGTATGACAGTGGTTCTATCTCACTGAATAGGATGGACTTTTTTCTGATGACATCCACCTAGTGAAAGGGTGAGTAGGATTACTATTCATAGAGTAAGATTGTTCAATAAAATAAGAGTAGGAGGAACATCAATATTTTATGAATGGATTTTTTTAAATTTTAAGAGAGAGAAAGCAAAGTATTGGAGAATGATTTCACATCTTCTAATATCAGTAAATATTTTGAAGTTGCATAAAAACTTATAAAAAATTGTAACTGTATATACTTATTATAACAAAGAGATAGGCACTTATGAATACAGAATGTAGTCAAGAGAAAGTATTTAAAATTTTAAAATAAGATTTATCAATAGCAGGAAAAATGAATTAGATAAAACAAGCTATACGTAGGGCTCATCACACTATTTGTGTCATGACATAACTCCCTTGTATAGGTTAGTATGTTTCTTTGCCATAGCATATATTTCTGTCAAATTGAACACCCCTGAATAATGCAGTAAGACTCTTAAAAATTAGTCTTTAGGCATGTATAAAACATACTAGGTTCTACATTATAAACCCCATACAAATCAACTCCCCATGTGGCTGAACTTTATATACTTAGTGAATATAAATGATATTTTTAGGATTCCGTTAATCTGCCTGTCATTATAGTTTCTGAGAGTTCCCCAGTTATACGTACAGTGCTGCATACTATTTTGTTCTCTCTTCTCTTGAGAGGATGTTATTTTTTTCAAAAATTTCAGTGCTCTGTGTAAAGACCCCACAAGACCACTGACACCTCCAGAAAAGTGAACTTAAGGAAGAATGGAATTGGAGTAGGAAGAACTCCTTTGGCAGACCCATTAATAAAATTCACCATTACAGGTTATATATCAGAAAATTGGTTTGCACCAACCTTCCAAAACCTTCTTGTTACCTGCCAACCTCTTCAAATTCTTTAGTACCTAACTCTGTCATTCTCTGTTATTCTATGTCAAACATTATCCTTGGTCTACCTCTAGAGTCCTTCCTCCTAGATAATTTCCAATAACTAGACCATAATCTCCTACTTTATTTCCTTCCTGGGCTCCTCTGATAATTGTGTTCCAGTTTTCAAAGATGATTATCATGGTCACTTCTGCCTACTACACAGTGTTGCTCTTCGAGTTTGTTTTGATTCATAAAGTCAACAGTGACAGTGTGTCTCTGTTGACTTACCCTCTTTTAGATGGCCCAGGCCCAATTTTCTCAAGGGAAAGTTTGCGATTGTAGCCCAGTAGTGAATGTGTCAAAACCCATCTCCTTTTACTTTTTCAATCACCTCCTAAATATCATCATAGATATCTTCACTTGATCATCATGGTGGTCTTTTGTGGCCGTGTACACCTGTAACACTATGGTGTCTGTTGGTTTGGTTGCTATCGTCACCAGTATTACCCTTTCATTATATTGTAGAAAGCTTGTCATTTTTTTCAGCACTCTTTGTCTTCACTCCCACATTTCCATGAATGCATCCTGAATGAATTATCCTATAGGTATCACTCCAAAAAGCTTCATCTTCAGGCCATCTCACCTCACTTCACTTTTCAGAAATACCTAATCTCATTATATGCATTAATATTTTTAAGTTCTTTAGTCTAACATAAGCCTGGAGCACTCTAATGTTTCAAGCTTCTATTCTAAATTTTTTTGTTTACCTCTGATTGATGCACACTCTTGAGTAGTCTCTGCCTGGAGATCCAAATGGAGGGCTATTTTACCACCAGAAAACATATTTTACTTGAGAGTGCTTGCTTCATCACATCACAATCAAAATGTTTATTGGTGAGCTGCTCCTCCTCAGAGAATGATGTGTTGGATTTCTACTGCCATTCACATCTCAGTGCTACAGTTATTAAAGTAACTATTACTATGCCTCATAATAATAATAATTTTTTATTTGACATTAAGCAAAATACAATGCAATAGTCTTCGTCATAAGCAAGAAAAAGGAAA
>WURS02145859.1:0-21905 GCA_011762765.2 Rhinocypha anisoptera
GGGGAAGTACTGGGAAGGACTGCTTTCTTGTGTCCGAAACACGCAACAATAATAATAATAATTAGTAGTAGTTGTAATTTAGTCTTTGTTGGATGCGTCGACAACTAGGGTCATTTTACACCACTCCCATCCTTATAGTTATTAGTGCATATTTAGCCCTATTTAAATAAGGAGCAAGTCAATAAAAATTTAATACATTTTAAAATAGTAACATTTAAAAATAAATATAATGCTTAACACATATTAGACTAAGGACCAAATCTAAAAACACGTTAAAAATCGCAAAAAAACTTAAGATTCACCAACCCGGTTAATACCAAGGTAGTCCCTGGATTTAAACTGGAAATTACTTAAAAATATAAAACTAGATTTTATTAAAACTGCCAGTGTCTTTTTTAAAAAGCTTAAGATATGGTAAAGCCTTTCAGGGTCGTCTCTCAGGACGTATCCCATGTCGCCCCTGATGTCATGTCTTTCGTGAGCAACACGGAATGTATCGCACTCCGTCAGGATGTGCTAAATAGTTAGGGGGGGAGTGTGTTGGTATTTTATCCTCTGTGAAAAGGTATGAGTGTGTCAGGGCGCAGTGCCCTATCTTCAAGCGCGCAATGACGGTTTCCTCCCTCCGACTACTCCTGACGGAAGAGGACCACCCAGATACAACCGGTTTCACGCTCCTTAATTTTTTCCCCGTGACATTCCGCCGTGTTTCCATCCACCTATCCCAAGGCTATATAACTCATTGAAAAATAATAATAGGCACGAACAAACAATCAAGAAGGGGTATATGTGTTTTTTCCTTCCTTTCTTATAAATGACGTTCGCATTACCTCATGGTGAGTCACCTCGAAACACACGCGCACGCACGAAAGCACATACGCTACCCACTAGAATACCCCAAGCACGCGCGTGCACACGAACACCGATGCACACTTGCACTGACACGCACGCAAACACATGTACTGACACGTAGGCACAAAAAAACGCACGAACTTTCTCACCCGCACTCACGAACGCACACAAACATTCACTCACATCAGCAACTCACCAACACTAATACGTAAACACGCTCGCGCAAAAGAGCACGCGAAATAATATTAATCATCCCGCACTCACTCCACTCTCCCCGATTTGCTTTGACCTTCGTCGTGCGAATGTTAATAATAATAATCTTTATTTTAGCAAAAAGCTATTCAATACACACAAAGACATAATACACAATGAGACAGCAACATTCCACTTACAATTCAATCATTAATACTCTATTTCACAATCAAATGAGATACAATTTTTACCTGGATAATATCCATTCCCTTAATTTCATTTTAAATCTGTCAATATTATTGCAATATTTTATTTTCGGATGAAATTTGTTATACATAGCCAAGCCCTTGTAGAAAAGATAGGTATGACAAGAAGTTTTCTTCCTCTTAGGGAGATGAAAATAATCCCCAATTCTTGTTTTATAATTATGGACTGCATTATTTTCTAGGAGTGTGTCCTCAAAATACTTAGGCAGTAGCCCAATGAAAATTTTTTTAATAAAAATAAAAACATTGTTGTCTAAACATTAGTTTACATTCACCCACATAAACGTTTTTAACATAACTTTCGTATTGCTATATCTGTCGCATTTCAAAATTAGTCTCACTCCTCTATTTTGAAGAACTTGAAGCCTCTTTCGGTCTGTCTTTTTGGCTAGAAACTTAGATGTTGCACAATAATTAAGGTGCGGCAATATAGTACAGTTGTAGGTAAGTTTATATAACGTATTTTTTATAATTACTGTAGTACTACTACCTCGAGCATCCCTTCTCTCGCTTACCTAGTTTCCCCTCATCGTCACACACTTCAGCGTACAGTTTACCTTTCAGTATGGCTGTCTTATCCCGTCATGTTTTACATACACCTACCTTTCCAAACACTGATCCCTAAATGTGCAGACTAAAAACTGCAAAATATTTCTGAATCCAGGTAATTTATTTGCACTTAATTTATTCACACTTGCGTCCTGCCTGCCCTCGCCACAGTTTCGACTTCGTCCCTTCCCATTCATCTCTTCCAATTGCAGCCGCATATAACACGAACACAAAGAGGGTTTAGGCACCAGAATGAAAGATGCACCACGTAGAAATCTGCATTGGCTGCTGCAGTAAGCCCTCTAATGCGTTTGGAAGTAGATAATAAGACCCAATCACAAAAATATTAATTATTCACTCTTAAAAGAAGCTAATAGTTATTTTGTGGAGCAGAGTAAAACCTCCATGATTCGAAGACCCATCATTTGAACTTTTTTTTTCCGGCCCCGTCCGACTGCCATATACATATCGAACTCTTTCATTTGAAGTTTCCACAATTTGAATTTTATCCTCTTCCCCTTGGAACCTCGGATTATGGATGTTTGACTTCACTCCTAAAGACCCAATACCTCCCTTTTCCCTGAGGAAATATCGTATACTCGGTGAGAGAGACTCAACGTTACTGATCATAATACATTTTTGTAGGGAGTGACCCTGGGGAGTGAATCGTTGTTTTATAACGTTCTGTGAGTGAGAAGTAACTCCTTGTTGAAACTACTGCACGTCTTCAAAAATTTAATATAACGATCGCTAGTCAGTCAAAATTCTAAATATATAGATAAATGGTAAAATAATTGATTATTACCAATTTAAACTATCCATTAATTTCATTGAAATAAGTATATAACAATAAGTTAACTCTTTATATTCTTTCTGGTTCTTTAAATATTTTTAATATTTCTTCTTTTAACTATGTATATTTTTTACAATTTTTAGCTGTATTTATATTTTTATACATGAATGGGTTTTTATTCTCACATATTGTTTGTCATTTTAGTCTACATTTTTAGAAACGTCCAATTAACTACATTATAGGAACAACATGACGGTAGGAAGTGAAAGTACTCAAGTGGAAGTACTCAGTGATTGTTAGCCTCAGTATTTTGTTCAAGAATAATGTTTTTTATGTTGTGAGTTTTCGTATGCGTTCAAATGGAATATGGACACTTGTGTGCACTTTTGTTAATTTTACACTTTTATGTCCATTTGTGGTATTTTTAATATCTTTATACTTCTAGAATATTTATATTTCTCTTGTATAAAAATATGGTATAGTGTCCTTTCGATATTGAATTTTTCTACGATCTGTTTATTCTGGTAAACCTCATAGTTGTCAATGTTCTGTTTTCTTCGGAAGACAGGAAATATCCAAAAACATATTTCAATCCCCACAAGCATCAACTCACTTCTAAACAGCATGTAAATTCATCCAGTTAACACTTACTTTGATGAGTTTAGGTAATTCAATGAATATATTTAATTTGGCCCTATTAATTTAAGTAAATATGCATCTCGTTTTTAATTCCCTTTAATCTTCAGCTGTATGATCAATCATATGTTTATTAAGTAATCTTTATAATCTCAATGTTGCATTGTAACATGTCCGCCCTGAAAGACCAGAGCTTAAAGTAAGCGTTCCGAGTTTGAGCGGTAACATAAATCGTCTCAGATGTAAGTAGATTCGTGCTCCGCAGTAATAATACTACTACATTTAATAACGAAGAATGTTTCTTAAATTTATTCCACTCTCCAGTTTCTGCACCCTACAGGCTGTAATTTTATCTAAATCATGCGCGTCGCACTTTATCTGTGAATATGTGTCGTAATCTTGCATTAAAAAGAGAAGGGCCCGCCAACGCTCCTACGCTGCACCGCAGTCTCCTCTATCTCTCTTTTAAGCCCACCACAACATTCTTTTTAAGGGCAGAAGGAAGTCCCTAATACGTTGAGCCATGTTACCTTGAATTCCATTTAATTTAATCTGAAAAAAAATCGTATATGTGGTTGCGGCAGATTTATTATTTAATAAACCGTTTTTTTTTTAATTTAAACTATTTTATTGTTCTGCAAATAAATAGGCCTTACAGTTTCTTTATATTAGTCAGATTACGTTAATCTATGCTTTTTTAGTCGATGAATTTAAACAATAAGGAATGATATTTTAAACTGACAACAGATTTTTTGTCAAAGGCGAAGATAAATTATATTTGTCACTGGTCGAACATTTTACATTACGTAGTTCTTAAGTTTGGTAATCGTGTGTGATGAACGATACGAGTAATTTTTACTTTGCTAATACCGTTTCTTCTTAATCAAAAACTACGTAATATTGTCTGACTTTGGGGGTGCATAATACTTTAGTATTCCGGTGTCTCCTTCTGCATCAGGACTCTTAACCTCTCTGGATCCTGAAAGTAACTCCAACGATCTCGTGTCCATTGTATCTCGAGAGGCCTCTCTCAACTTGTCATCAGGTTTCAAAAGGACAGAGTTGATCGATGGCCATTTCTGGAGACGGGCCTTGAACTCTTTAACTATTGCGTAAGAGTTTGACGCGTAACTGACGAATTAATTCTTCGTTTAATCATTTATGTTGTCGCCAAGAGACCCATGTGTCTGAGCTCTTCATTTAGAAACTCAGCCTTTGAAATAGTGTGAAATCCATTCTCGGATAGTATTTTTAAGTGCCCGGCTATTTTTTTTTCTTTGAGTTTCTTGCTCTAGGAAGTTTACTATGAGGGTCCCAAACCTTAAACAGAAATGCACCTCGGAAGAATAAGAAATTAATATATGCTATAGATGCGATTTTTCTTCGAACTTCAATTTTTGTCACAGCTAAAATTACAACTATTTCTATACGATAGGTAAAAATAATGTTACAAAGCTCCCAGAAATAACCCAGTTACTTTAACATGCCAGTGGTGCATAGGGAAAGGGTTTAACGCTTATCGGTGGAAAGATAATGCGTGAATGAGAGCAGCGAATTTCCTTGACTCAGTCACGACGCCGTCGCTTCTACTTGGGTGAGGACGCTAAGGAAATGAAATACGGTGGAACTCGTTTTTCAGAAACGTATATTAAGTTTTATTAAGTGTCGCAGTTATTTCAAGGCTATGAACCACGCTAGAAAGATGGTGGTAACAAACGGCGAGGCCGAGAGATTAAAAGGGTAGTTAGCTTCAAGAGATGTCCTGAACAAGGGGACGGGGAGAAGCGAGGGAGAGAGGGGTAGGGGAGGGTAGGAGGCACGGTTAATAATAGCTTCTTTGAGTTTTTTGGCTAAAAGCAGCGGCGTCCATTTTCTTGTGAAACGGCGTTAAGCCCTTTTCTCCCTCTTTCCAGCCTCCGACCTCCCCGCGTAGCATCTCCTCTCGGCCTTCTCCTCTAAGATTGGTATGGTTCCTCCTCCCTCAGATATTCCCTTCTGAGAGGAACTTTCATATCTATGTGTTTTGTCTTTCTCTCATCGTATAAACCCTCTTTCTTCAAATTTACCCTTTATTTCAAAATAGTTCTACGTTGCCTTGAGTAAGTTAGCTCGACAACATTTTTTCGGAGGGAAAAAAGTGTAAGAGCAGGATTTGAGAGAAGAAGTAAATAGAATCTTACTTGTCAACCGCTGTGGTATTTTCATTCAAGTACGATTCATAGACAAAGAGGATAATGCTATATAAAAGTCGGTATTGCACATATAACGTTCGGCGCTTCTACGAAACGCCGTTAACTATACATGGCATCAGAAGTTCTTGGAAAATACCTTCTCATTATAACGGGAAAAATTACACCAGATCTCCTTACGTGGAGAGCGTGGTTACAGAGCGCATCAGGTGTTTCGCAGAGGGAAGCGAATTGTACCTCCAAGTCAAGAGGATTCTCCCCGCAGACAGTCACATAAATTTATAAATTCGAAAAAAAAATTGCAAAAACCTTCATCCCGAACGTGTTTCTTTGTGGGAGCGAGTGTTGGACCCTTGGAAACATGGAAAGAGATCGTTAGGAGGCGATGGAGATGTGGAAAACGATGATGAAGATAAGTTGGAGAAAGAGAGACAAACTAATGGAAGGAGTTTTGAAAGAGATAAACGAGAAGAGGTACTCCGCCGAAATAATATCAAAAAAGAAAAATTAAACTTCTGGGACGCGTTTTTAGAAGTAGTACGTTTATTTTTAATATTATGTAGGGAAGATGATGAGAAAGAAGGACAGCCTGATACAGAAAGACAACGTTTTGTACAAGACAAGAGAATCGATGACGTTAAAGAGTTAAGTTTATGTCCAAGAGGACGCCGTAAAATACACTGGTAACACGGGAAAATGAAAACATATAACACTATGCATTTCTCCACACATATTTTATTCCCATGCCCCACTGGTTTAGACGTATAGGCGTCATCTTCATGTACCTGAAGATCACAAATACGCATCGAAATTAGTGAGTGCCTATACATTTAATATCTGTGATAAAAATAAATAGTGTTACAAATTTCCGTTTTTCTGTGAACATGAATTTTTTACGTTAATTAACCCTACTCGGGTATTACACAAAAACGAAATGGTATCAACTAAAAGAGACGGCTTTAGTTATATAGAGATGGAGATACGTACCGGCTAGGATATATTATTAATTTTGTTCGGTTTGTGATCCAGGAAAACCAATGGCCACTCCATCAATGAATGTATTCTCGCGTCTCACTGAATATTAATAATCATTAGCGGAGCAATACCACAGATTTAGTCCGTGCCAATTTCCGAAACTTCGTTCTTTTTTATTGAGGGGAGGTCGGGTGTATCTCTCGCTAGCGACACCTATCCCACGTGATATCGTGCGATCTGGATTTCCGCACTCCGCTCCGCAATGATGATTAGGACACTGGGTGCCCGGATGGAGGTGCCCTCTCCGCCGGGTCTGCCCTGAACCGGTAGCTTGTAAGTGTCTCCGCCCACACGCCGAATTTCGTGCCGCTTTCTGGTGTACCTTCAATGTCGGGTCATGCGTACGTTTGTTTCAGCCTTTTCCTTTTGATCCGCCCCCACAAAAGCCAAAATCCGACAGGTTCGACGAACGTAAAAGGAAGAAGATAAAAAGAAACAAAAACAAACTTCTGTGCGGAGTGTAGGAGGGAATGTATAAATACATCCGTGAAGAGGGCGCCCTGCAAGGGAAAGGTTCATGTTAACCCCCGAAACAGGAAAACGGTTGGCTTAGCGTGGAGTGAGCGTGGGAAGAGGAGCTATAGAATGTGCAGAATTTTGAGTAAGTTGTTGGTATATATTTGAAAATTTAACCAGGATGGTAAACAAAGAGAAGGATGGATGAAATTTCATGAAAGGTTAGGAATTATGCCTTTCTATCTGCAGGCTCGACCTTTGACGAAGCCAAGCGGATGCATGGTCACGATTCGCGAGAAGCGGAAGTTTTACGTCGGTATATATCAGGGTTTATGAGCGAAATTCATCGAAATAGTAAATATATGGCCGTAGTGTATGGTTTTTTCCATTTTGGTATATATTTTGTAAAATGAAAATCAGAAGCAAGTATTGCGTTAATTTTAAATTTAAAAACTTTTGAGAATCTCTCCTTCCCTATATAGACTTTTAATGAAAATGAGAGGTTTAAAGTAATACATATGTCAGTTCCCAAAATGGAAATCCTTATATGACCATATTAAAGCAGTGACATTCAATCTCTAATGCCCTATACCGCTTACATAAGAGCCTAGAAATTAATATGCCGAATGAGGTTCGTATGTTGTGCTAGACAATCAGAGGGAGTAAATACTGTAGATATAATTTTTGAGACAAAATTAATATATTTGAGAGCAGAAATGAGGTCATTGCACAACGAGGAAAATGTATATCTATGATTCTGAGTATGTTAAACTTTTACTGTACGTTGAATACGGAATCGGTTTACTCTGGCGGGAATACTGGAGGGAGTAGATCGTGGAAGGTGTTGAAGCCGGAAGAAATTGCATGTACGACATTGATTCATCATCGTAATACGAAATTTGGCTGAGACCACAACACCCTTGCCAACTTTGTGTAATCGTCTCACTTTAAAGCATCCAAACTTCCCTCAAATATTAAAGGGAGAAGAGGGTCTCGGACGCTTAAGCATAACGAGAGTCATAACTTGTCTCCAATTCCGGCGTGTGGTTAATATTCGAAGTAAATGGTTTCCAGAGCGAGATAGATGCTAGTAATTCGTTCATCCCGAGACCACAATCCAATTATAAGATTTTCTTCTTTAAGACCCTTTTTGAACAACAATGAATCAGATAGCTTTATTCCATTTGCTTGGCCCTCCTTCTTTAGTAAAAACTTTTAAATTAAAAATAGAGGAGGTTATTTTTGCTGTGGTGCTTTCTTATAATACATCTACAAATTCAGCGTTCATTTCAGACTGTCATATATTCTATCTTATCGCAATATATTCCCCATACTGTTATCGCTATGCTTAATAGTTGGCTGATCCTATTTGATAGCATAGTGAAATATTTGGATTCTCAGTTGTGTCGATAAGAAGACGATAAGGAAATCGTGCGTGAGGTAGAGAGACTTAATAGATCGATCTAACAGCCCGATCTGACTCACTTAACACTTTTTAGAAAACTTTACTTTTTATATTCGAGGGTATGGCACTCACAGTTAAATATCTTCCATATCCTTACCTTAAATGTCTTCCATATCCTTACCTTAAATGAAAAAAAAACCTTCCACATCCTTACCTTAAATACCCTTAGGGACCATATACTTTGGTGATCCTGTACAAAAAAATCAGCCTTAAAACTCAGCAGAAGCGTTGCAAATATGATCATATTAAATTAACTGAGAAACCTTCAATCTTCACAATACAAGAACCCTTCCTATTAGTGCTTGGCGTTCAAGAGCTAATTGCGGGCGAAAGAGGTTGCGATGCAAAAGTAGGTGATTCATTCGCTGTTATTCTCACCTGCCTTTCATAAAGTGTCAAAAAACCCTTAGGTACTGAGTTTCCAGTTGCATTGGTGTGACATGCTTATTTTATAGATCGCGTCAAAAAAAGTTTAATAAGTAAATATACTCTCATAGAATCGCGCGTGAATCAGATAATTAATCCCATTTCTCAGTGAGCGTCTATTTAGGATTATTATTTTTTAATATAATACACTTTCCTGGCAAACTAATTCTTATTTGTGAAGCGTATTGTTCACAATTATGTACACTTCGTCGCAGCAACCTTCAAATATCTTCAAGCTTAAAGATACCTATGTCCTCTTGTCTCTAAACTGACGCTAGAGGATGCCAAAAATGGAATAGTTTATCGCACATTTAGAAGACACATTGAATTAAAATTAAAGATCATTCCATTATCTTTATAGTGTAAAGGAATGAAGTGACAGGGTAATACACTGGGGGTAATTCGTAGACACGAATGAAAATAGGTCAAAGCGTTTGAAACAGTCACCATTCCAAAGAAAATTTCTGATACTAAATATACTACCTTTGGAAGCATCGATTAAAAATGATGGTGATGATTGATGGTTGTTCAAAACGAA
Source organism: Rhinocypha anisoptera (assembly GCA_011762765.2). NCBI lineage: Eukaryota > Metazoa > Arthropoda > Insecta > Odonata > Chlorocyphidae > Rhinocypha > Rhinocypha anisoptera. The sequence goes on from WURS02145859.1 coordinate 9,398, forward strand.
ATTTTTAAAAGGCTCATATCGTAGATGGACAAAACAACAGCAGAAGGAAAAGCTATACTGATGCACTTAACTATTGAGTGTTTCGACATGCTTGAAGCCAAGATTATAAAATGGTTTTATTCAGTCACGGACCATCAAAACCATTTTGGATTTTTTCCCCTTTCAATTCAGCCGTAAAAAAAGGTCTTTTTTTTAAGGAAACTACCATAATTCATTTCTATGATTCATAAACGTAAGCGAGAGCGGAAAAAATTCATAATTTTCAAACGGTTCGACTTTTCCGTGAGCGATCCTCGTCATTCGCCTTTTAAACGGCCGCCGCTACTACTGCACATATAATATATATATATATATATATTTTAGACCTCCGTCGCTTTTATAGCCACGGTCACTTTGAAGGGGATAAACGATGAGCATTCTATAGAAATTTCCTTCCCCATAAAAGACTCTCGCCGGGGGAGTTTACTTTTGGAACTGGAGACACCCGGATGTGCCAAGGGATGCAGCAATAAAGCCACGCCGCCGTCGCGGTCCCCCGTCCTTACCAGCAACTTCTCCTTATGGCGCGACGCGAGCAGCTTGGCTCTGCATCGACGTTTACGAGCTCATTATGACAAGATGGTGGGTGGCCCCGGTGCGCCACAACCTCATCTCTGGGTAATTTTAGACTTTCCGGTCCGATCGAAAAGGTCGCTTATTATATACATCCTCTATTATGTGGTTGGGGGGGGGGGGGAGGTAAACTCTTAAAGGAGTCTGCTGGCATGGAGTTTGACGTATTTTGCCCTTGACTGATCTCGTTTAAGATTTGAAGAATGGATGGATGGATTTGATTTTGATTTAAGATTTGAAGCGTAATGGATTAAGTGGGAAAAAAACTTTATTTTATTTGACAAATCCAACGCAAAAAACGTTCATGTTTCCAGATCGCTTTAGCACACTCTGATAGACCATTGTTTCTCTAATTAATGAGCTAGGAAAAAATTATAAAAACTAACCCATAAGGCCATAGTGTTCAAGAAAAATCCTTCAAATTTGTATTTATCACGAAGTTAATTTACAGAGCTGTAATCCTCGCTCTTCATCAACATTTAATTGTAAAGCAATTACTTTTTGGACTTCTTACGGGTCATTACTCATGAGAAAACATTGCGCGACCATCTCATCTGCGCTTCTTTATGACCCGTGTTGCTTGTTAAACTTTCATTACTGGCTTAATTACTTTTTACTGTTTGTAGTTTTAGTCTAAGCCTTTCAACCTAGGCTACTTGAAAAATGACCAATTTAACACGTTACGTCAGTCTGCACTTGTGCAGCCAAAATAACGTCGCCATAGTTTCCGGACTCTTTCAAGCTCATTCCCATGGAATTATTATTGATGGTCCCACGGTTGGTGCCTCCCCATATATTATGTCACGCCCGAAGGCGTGGAAGAGTCGGCCGAGGTATAGCCAAGTGCTACACGAGAGAAAGTTTCGGGAATCGTCCCGCCGCAGGAAAATCAACCGAAATTTACGCTCCTTAATGAGTGGAAAGCAGAATTATTTGATTATCGTATTTGCTCTGTGTAAATAATTTTTGGAGAGGCAGTATTAACCATCAGGTTTATAAAACTTATTTTCATTGTGCTTCTTAAAAAAAAAGGAGACAAAATTGCGGAAAATCTGAGGTGTAATAAATGGGAAGCTACTCAACGTGAATTTAAGTCTAGAACAATTGGAAAGAATAGAGTAATATGGTAACCAATTGATTGGAAAATAGTGGCTTTACATTTTTTATCTTCAGCACACCCAATTGCTTGAAGGTATTTCGTCGGAGGATACTTATTGAAATATAGATGTAATTAGTATATTTTTGTGAATTGAAATACAGAATCAATGGTGGAGGTTCTCCAGCTTTAAGGATTAGCATTCTTTTAGGATTAAATAGTTATCTAGCGATATTTAACATCCCTTTTTAATTACCTTATTTTAACCTCTTATAAGAATTAAAAACGCAGTATTTAATCATTTAATCTATCTTCCTTATATAATACCAGAAGTGGAAACTATACTCAATGAACTTCCTTTTGAATATTGTATCATGTTGGTAATGTTACAATGAGTATCATACCATAAGAAATCGTACTTGGCTCTACTATGAGTATTATACCATTAGCTATGCCTTCCCCTTGAAAGTGTTTCCTATTTATGTTCAAATATCTTAATTGACTCTTAATGTAACCTGTATATATAAATATAAATAAATATATAAGAAAGTTTATTAAATATAGTTTAAGACATTATTTTTGCCCCTGCTGGACGAGTTATTCTGGAAGTAGCGTGATCGCCGGCTAGTTCATAGGCCACGAGTTCGAGTCCCGCCTAGGGCATGTGTTGTATATGCCCAAGAGAGGTTTTTTTTCTATGATTTGAGGAGCTTGTAAATGGCCATAACCTCTATCGACGCATGCTATAAACGAAAATAATATGTCTTTATTCTCCTCATGGTTCAGTAGGTATTGAAAGTTCACAAATTTGAAGATGTAAACATATTTAGTCATCGAATCTCCCAATTTGTGCTCCTGCAACTTCACAACTGCTAAATACTTACTTAAGTGAAAAAAGTAAGTTCCTTTCAGAACTATGAGATGCCTCTGTAACGTAAGACATCATTTTATTTGAAAAAGAAACCTCCCCGAATTACGTATGAGCATTAAACTCTTTCACGAGGCATTCTTTAACCGATTCTCGAGGTCAATCAGGAACTTCAAAAGCCTTTCATTTCCCTTCCAAATTACGTTTTTCCTATCTATCATGTCGAATTCGGGTTGTATTACTCCTCTTTCCTTTCTTCTTGTGTATCCCTCGTCAAAGAGAACCCTTTAATCCTCTTATCATCCCCGTAAGAATCCCTCTTAATCATTTCCTTTGATCTGCTCCGTTTCGCCACTACATACCTTTATTGACCACTTTATGCATATGGTTTTCTTGGCATTCATTCACGACAAGTGTCTTTCCCAACCAACCCTATGTCTGAATTTTTAAGGGGTGCTGCTCGTGTTCATTGAGGCTGCTTATGAAATATTCGAAGCAATAAATCAAGTCAATTCCCTTAATTTGAGATAATCTCATCGGAAAAAGACTCCAGGGCTGTCGGCACATCGCATAAAATTTTCCAATTAATGTTGTGGAAGGAGACTTGTTCAAAGTTTTCCTCGGAAATGAACTTTCTTTCCGTAAATTTTGCTTCGCTCCTTAGCCCTTTGACTCCTTCTGGCCTCCATCATCGCCAGCTTTAATCATTACTCACCCTATTCCAAATGGTGCAGCTATCTACCATGGGTTACCACCCCCTACCATGGGTTATCAATTATTGGCCCCCGCTGCTTTCGAAGGTATCCGGCCGTCTACCAATCTTTTTAAAACTTGTTTTTAGTTGTAAACTATTTTATCAATAATCCTTTAACTTCCTCTGGGGTTCTTCTCTGTTAGGCCCTTCTTATAAAGTGTTCACTAAACTTTAATGTCATATGATGTCCCCTAATATGATGTCTCCTCCTCATTCTGTAAGTGCCCCATCTCTATTTTCCTCAGCTCTTCGACGTACTTCATTTTTGGTTGATCAATGTATCGATTTAGTGTTCAACAACCTTTTTTAGTCTCATAATTCGGTTTCCTCTAATCCTCCTTTCCATACAGCTGCTGTAGTTCAAGTCTGTAGAAAAGTTAATTCCATATGCATTTTATGAATCTATTCCTCTTTCCAAGCTATTGGTTCCTTAGGTATCTGCTTCTTACGTCAGAAAGTCTTTTTCCCTTGGGATATTTTACTTTTTATTCCTTATTGATTAGTCCATCTCCGGTGATCTCATTGCCTGAGTAACAAAACTTTTCCAATCAAATACGTCCTTTATTACTTTTAAAAGAGAATTATTTGCCTCGCTTTGAACGCAGGCTTTTAAACCGGATGCATTTTTTTTAATCTTCTGGATTTATTTTCTCATTCTCATCTCAATGGAGACTGCAAGGCTTGTTAGTTCTTATATTTCCTCAGAAACCATGCCAATATCATTTGCTTCCTCCTGCACTCCCTGGAGAATATTACCTTTCATTCCTGCAGTTTATTCTTATGTATCTTAAAGAACCTATCATGACTATCTAGCCCACATCGTCAAAATATTTCTTCAGATCCATGTACATATAAAATAAAGTTAGCTTGGTTTTTCTATATTCCATTCGCTACGACGAGTCTCAAAAGAATATTACCTTAACTCGTTCCTCTACTTCCCGTTGTTGTAGTAGTAGATTTGGGTTTTTGAGGATGCGTCGACAACATGGGTCATTTTGCACCGATGTGTCCAGAATCGGGCATATATTCATGTATATATGCTTGATTTCTTATAAGGTTACTTTTTTTAAATCAGACAAAACACCAAAACACATACTTACCTATGTATTAAATTTTCTTAATTTCATTATCCTTCTTCTTTACTTTCCATTCTTCGTTGCGTAACTCTCGTCTAATTTTCTTAGTATGCTATAACATCAAGTTAATCTCTCAAGGATTGTTTTTTAATTTGTTTGCTCCATAATTGTTTGAAATTTGGGCCGTCATGTCCCTCCGTAAGTCGACGCGTTTTTCTCCAGTAAAATGTGTCCCATATAAGATAAATGGTCGGTCAAACTTCTATTTTTATTCATTCTTAATATTTCATCTTAGAGCTGATAACAGCTTCCTGATATTAAGCTTGCATGGCCAAATTCCTTCACTGAAGTGAGACATCCAGTTCTGAGTATGGAAGATCCTTTATCAGAGTCATCAATTTTACCTCCTTCTTTCATTACTCATCTGTGCATTTCTTTTCCGACACATATTCTCATTAAGTATTCTTTCCATCACAAGAAAAAGACTAATTGTTATACCAAGCACAGTTGTAATGTATCGGAGTTTACACATGGTTTTTTTAAAGCTTAATATTTCATTGATTCTCTTAGAATCAACTTACAATTTTCATATTTACAGCTTATATTGTTGAGTACTTTGACCGAGTAATAGTAAAATAATTTTTGGAGTTTTAACATGGGTTCTAAGTTCGTATGTGATCAAAGTATCTCTGAAATGACAGATATTTTTAATGTATGCGAATTGTTACACTAATTCTTATATTCACGCACACAAGCAGAGGAAAAGAACGTAAATTATAGATTTCACATTAAAAGTAACCATATTCACGCCTCCCACAACATAATTGCCGATAATAAGTCTATTCTATCTCTAGCAGCTAACCTTTGCCAATTTAATTAAGCTACACAACCTTTGGGACCGAAAAAAGCTTTTGCAACTCCAATCAGTATCGACTTTAATAACTGGAGAGTGAGAAATAATTATTCAATCAAAGGTCATTTTAATTTTTTTCTTCACCAAAAAAAACGCTTTTTAAATCATATTAATTTAGAAACAGGATTATGTAAATTTTAATTCAGAACACCTATTAAAGGAAAGTTAGTGAATTAATTTATTAATTTTCTCATCAAATATGAAACAAAATAATGATGTTTTTTTTAAATTTCGAGTTCCAAAATTAGATACATAAATTATATTAGGACCAGAATCATTGGGCCAAGGAAAAAAAATCCTCGATTTAAAATTTTTATTCCAATGAGAAAAATTTAAATTCCTATCATTGGCAAGGAAACGTACAAATCAGTCAAAAGGCATTGATGAAGTTTAACCTAGGGTTTAAAGTGAACAAGAGTACAAATACCTTTTCCCGCAAAGATTGCTTGATTCTGTGTTTCAGCCTGTGCTCTTCTCCTTGAAATTGCGTATGGTTTAAAGTAATTCGAGAGCAATGGCAAAGTGCGGATCGCTATTCGGGAGTCACCACGCTTCCCACGCCATCCTTCGCTCCGAGAGGGTTTCCGTTTGTATTCTAGAGTTCCTTTGACGCTTACAGATTGCTCCTCCGAAGCTTTCAGTAGTGGTAGTATTTTTATTCATTGGGTGCTTCGACGGCTACGGTCACCTCTCCAAATCATAGAAAAAACAAACGGGGAGAAACGCAACACACTCTCTGGGCGAGACTCGAACACGCGAGCTTTGCCTTAACCGGCGAGCGCTCTACTACCAACCAAGCTAACCCGGTCGGCCTGAAGCTTTCAGTTTTCTCACACAATCTTCAGTCGTTTGAATGACAGGTGTAATTCATGTAATAATAAGTATTAATATAATAATAAACTTTAATATAATGCTAAATAATGTTCAATGGTAAATAGTTCAATGAACTCCTGTGTACGTTTTATCTTTGATCTCCGTCGTGATGTTCACCTTGGACCATATCTTGCTCAACTTCGTTGGCTTAGACTAGCCCAGAAAAGGAAGTGCCTTCTAGGAGCCTTCATCTTCAACCAATTTATGAGTAAAAGACCCTCCCACATTCACGATATGTTCACAGTGAGAGCCTCCATACAATTCAGTCGTTCAAGTAGGCCAAGTCCTTCAACGCTTTACTTCCCTCTTCATCGGACAACAACATACCAAAAGTCATTTCTTATTTCAGCAGTAAAATTATGGAACAGATTACCTGTATCATTGAAAAATGTAACAAATATTAGAAGCTTTAAATCGCAATACTACAAATATCTCCTAGAGACGTAATGATTCTCAGTGTTATTTTTTTGTATTATTCTTTGATTTGGAAATTATTTCTAATTTACCAGCTAAAATTTATATCATATACCACATAGTCATTTGTTTCTTTTGTAAAAATGTTCTTGTTCTTAAGTGGCAAAATAAATTTATTCTATTATATTCTAATCAGATGAGTTCACGTTAGGTATCCACGACATGCACAGAAGGATAAAACACACAGGAAAATAATTTATTGAGCAGTTAAAAAACAATTGCTTATAATGAAGTAAATCTATATTTACTTGGCTCATGATTCTTCTACACATGATACTTCTAAACAAAAAAAACTGAAAAATACCAGAGTTGACGTGAAAATATTCATAATAACCATGATTTGGTAATATGAGTGTGCTTTCTTGGTAATTTGAAGTCAGTTTGTAGCATGACAATATCTCTTTCAATTCAACTCTGGGATAAAATTAAAAACAAATTTAACTTGATACTAATTTCCTTCAATTTCTCGAAAATTCTGCATAGGTGTAGAACGGTCTTTGTTTAATTCCGACCTAAATATGTGTATCGACAGACAAGTTACAGACAAACGTTAGTCTTATATTAAAATAATTGATCTACCTCGTTTTCCTTTCGTGAAAAAGTTAGATAAAACAGCATATGATAAAGAGATGGTCCTATTCTCTTAAATTGGCATTTTTGTTATACTTAATATCAATGAATAATTGTATACTTGGGTATATGGGTAAATCAATCAAAAATACTATATTTAGAAATGAAAAATTGAGATGCATCAAAATAAATCCGTCTCAAAATTGACTTTGAGTTGTCCTTGAAACAATGAAATGATCAAGATCGTCTAGGGTGCTCTATTTATTTCCCTTTTATCGTACTTAACTATTGCCTTCAGAAGTTGATGAAGGCGTTGTCTTTTTGTTTTACAGGGGGCGTCTCGAGGTCTACGATCACTATGCACCACTCAAAAGAAGGAGAACCCAAAAACCTTTAGCAATCGTGCTACCTATCGTGCTAACCGGCCAGCTGAAATTGATATAGGATCAAAAAGAAAACGTTATCTAAAAGAGATTTTTCGATATTAATCACTCCTTTATAAGCTGTAAATTTTTTTCCAGCCAATTCAAGATCCGCGGTATGAGGGTGTTTAATTATATTTTTTTAAGAATACAATTTTAAATCACAATTACTAAGCCTTAGTCATTAAATAATTATCAAATTTCAAATATTTTACGATCCGAGAATATTATGAAACCAATACAAATTTCCATAACACAAGGACATGTGCAGGTAACCAAGGAATGCTACGGAAAATTGAGTATCGGATAATGAATGCATAAGAGAGTTACTTCTTCTCCTTTGTTGCTCAGCAATATACGTACATATTCTTATTCTCCATCAAGGTAAAAATTGTCCTTTAATTTGTGCCCTAACCATTCTTTGGAAGAATACGGGTACAATCGAAACCTCTTCACTCATTATATAGTCTCAGTTTTCTTAAATCTTTCCAACGCCTAAACGTGAAGGCAAAAGACTCTACGGCAACACCCTCTGTGAATGTAGATGAAGGAAAAATAAACTGGACTCAAAAGATGACGGGACCAAACTCAAGGATTAGGAAAAGGTCTTTTTAAATCCTTGAATTCCGACCCGTCATCATTTGATTCAAATTTATGTTTTCTTTATCTAGATTTCCGGTCAAGGATCAAAAGTTTCGTTTGGGACTCTACAGTTTGTTAATTTTTATTCCACAACATGTCTGCAATATGCAATTAGTTATCACCTGGAGTGTATACCTCATTTCACTATTCCATTAGAATTGTCAACGATATAATTATCTGCGGTGTTTAAACATGAGCATAAATTTTAGTTTTCTATCCCCGAGAACAACTGATGGATGGGTTGAATATCCAACTGGTGTCTAATTTCCTCCCTAATCCTTCCGGCTTAGGTACCTACCTTTCGTTTACTCGCACAGGCATGATTAATGAATATACCCGCAAAGAGATTAGGTGAGCTAGTGAAAGAAGAACTTGATTTCCTTCCCACAGCAAGCAGCGGTGGTCATAATAAAAAGAAATCGTCCTTGGGGGCCGCCGAAGGCTATCATCCATTGACCGGGAGCGCTCGGAAAGAGAAAAGTTTCCCTCCTCATGTCACTTGCTCTCGAATTGTATTTCTCCTTCCGGCGATGATGTTTCGTTCGAACTCCACCTGGTGGCGGTGCGTGCAAAGGAAGGAAAATGTGAAGGGAAACCCGCTCCCATCCCGGTCAGCCAGTGAGCGCCATCCGACGACTAAACTGTGGAACTATCTCGAGTGACTCGCGTCACGTGTCGAAGCAAACTTCGCAGGCGCGATGCTTGAATCTTTCTAACTTTGCGCACTCCTATAGGAACTTGGAGTTCGAGGGGGCTTCATCGTTTTATTATGATTCATTTTAGTTAGCATCGAAGCTTCATGATCATCTCGAATTTTTATAGCGAATCATCAAGGAGAGTGAATGCAAATTACTGACATATTTTCATGGAAAGATCACCTGGATTGAGCACGTTCCAATCTGCTAACGACATTTTAACACACAAAGCAAATTATGTTCTGCTATGCTTCACAAAATAGTTAATATACTTTCTCTGTGTCTCCTTGTGTTTACATTTCTCGGGTTAATCAAATCAGAATTTACCTTTTATTTTTGAGACATTTTTGGCAGTAAGACTCATCCTTGAAGCCATTTAGACTGCCCAATCTAGTCAGTCATAAGACTATCCTATTTCTCCTTCCAACCGGTTTACAGGGATATTCTCGGTAATTTAGCTGTCGGCACTCTTAATATCGTATCCTTTTCCCTTTTATTTGTGATATAGATAGGCCCTTTTACTAGGCAGTTCATTGTCATATTTTATGCCTTATAATAGGTCCTAAAGGCAGCTCCTCTTCCAATTACTTCTTTTTGAGTTCCACATAGCCTTTTATCTCGTCCAAAATCATTACTCTCTTTTTTGCTTTCCTTCTACTGTCGTTTTCCCCTGTGTTCTTCAACATTAAGTTCTTCATTCCATAAGAAGTTTCTCACCCAGTTTCCTACCGCTGCTTAATGATTTTCGTCGGAGTCCTATCCTCTCCCACGCGCTGTGGCATCCCTTACTTTATCAGTCATCCCAAATTATTCTTCCCATCTTCCTTCAGGTCAACGTTTCAAACAAATCTATTCTCTTGCCTCCTTATTCTTATTGTCCCCTTTCTTTATCATTCAAGATTCTGACCTGTACAAAAACACACTACAAACATAAAATCTCATCAAACTTTACCTAATTTTCTCATCCAGCACTTCAACAACCTTTACATCTTGTTGAATGCCGTCTTTGCTATTTCCACCGTCTAATTAATTTATTTCTCGGATTTCCAAATACTTTTCACCATACTAATATTTGGAAGTTCGGGAATATTAATGTTTCTTATTGCTTAAAACGACATCATCGTAATTTTGTTTGTGCTTTCTACGCTAAAACCAAGTTTCGCCGAGGTCAGGGTCTTAGATTTCCCTTGTGAATTTAATGGACGAATATCTTTCGGATTTCTTAGGACTATTTCATTGGGTGATGTAGTTTCCAGCACAGACGTTTCGACAAAAAATTCAGCAGTAATCTTGTATAAGAAAAGCTCTTTAACAAGTATGACCACATGTCTATGGTTTTTAGTTTTGTTAAATATTCTTCTTTTGTTTGCTTTAGATATATTTTCATCCCATAATATGCTATTCATAATCTGCATCACCCTTTTTCCTAGTAAATTTCCTTCCTTGACAGCATCCACCAGGCATCTATACCGAGTTGTTTTCACATTCAAGTAGTTGCATTATTCGCAGTATTGTATCTCCTGTCCATGTTATGCTTGCTTTATTTAATGCAAAAATTCTCAGTATTTCTGATATTTATTTCCAGCCCCCATATTTTGTATTTTTCCATTAGTTTACGTGTTATGTAAGATGAGTCATCATGGTGCTTGGCTATCAGTATCGGCTCATCCGAAAAGGTTTATATTAGGTGACGCTATTATTATTGAAATGGATTCCCATTTCTTTGCATTTATTTTTCCATTCTTTGATGGTTTGTTCCAAGTGTGTATTGTGGGGGAAATGCAGAAACCATGTTTTAAAACTTTTGTGATATCTAAATTTCTCTTATCCTTTTTTCCCTATTTTTTTATTTTTGCTGTTGTATTTCCACATCATTTTTCCTTCACTTTGCTTTTTATGTTTTCGCATCACGATTATTTTTATAGAGTAGTGTTCCATAGCGCTCAGCGGTCCATAATTAACTCCTACGGTGTTCCCGAGATGACACTTTATCATCGGTCCGTAGTTGTTGCACAACCGCTTCGAATAATAGTGAGTATCTCGAGGAATCGCCCGAGGAGACAATGTAGTCTCCCCCGTTCTCTGCTCCGTGACTCTCAAATCGTGCGCACTCGATCTACCGACCTAGAGAGCACGCTCGTTCGATCTCCCGGAGAGGGCATTGGCTCATCGACACACAGACACTCACTCACTTGCCAGACGCCGCCGTGGTGACTGGGGAATATTACGCAGACGACGACTCCCTTTCGGAAGAGATCCCTTTCGCTTTCGATTCGAAGTAGAGATGGGCGATTTCAAGGAATAAATCGATTCGACCAAATCGAGTCGCATTGTATTGTGTGAATCGATTCGCTAAAAAAATCGCATCCTCTAAACCGATTCAAATCGCATAATGCGAATCGATTCTAATCGGAATCGTAACTGAATTGGAATCGCAACGGAGTCTGAATCGGAATCTTAACTGAATCGGAATCGTAACTGAATTGGAATCGTAATTGAAACGGAATAAAAACTGAAATGAATCGGAAAGGAATAATGAAAGGAAAATAAAATAAAGGAAAATCGGATCACAATAAACGATTCAAAATAATCGGGAATCATATTAAAATAATCGATTTCCGAGTGAATTGAATCGGAATCGCCCATCTCTAATTCGAAGCTTCTTACTTCCCCCGCATGGAGGAGAGGGGAGACTCGAGACGTGCATTTAAACGGCAGCAAAGCGCCAGGCCGAATGCTGCATTGACGCCTCCTACATTGCGTCATTATGCTGGAGCTTGGGGGGACTGGCGGAACAACAGCCGCCACCCGATTCGGTGGTCCTGAAGCAGTACGTCACTCTCTAAAGAGGGTCATCACGTACATTTATTCTTCTTCTGGGGAGCGGGTGAAGCGGCAAGAGCGGAAGAGAGCTCCCGATCGTGCCAGAGGGTCCCTCAACGTTTCTTCTACATACAGAACAGTTCACACCCCCCTTCTTTCATGCACCATGTTCCTAAAATAAAACTAACATGTTCTCGCTGACCTTACACTTTGGGAACGCACCCCTTAAACTTTAAAAAAAAACAATACAGAGTGACAACGTATACACTGTGGTTTTCGCTGATACTCAGTTGTTCCTTTGCAGGTGAAGCCATTGCTCTAAAATAGTGAAGGATTAATTAATAATTTAAGAACTATAATATGAAAAATACGTACAAAGTCGATTAAAAGACAAAAATAACATTAAATGTGATCACAATTTGGAGAATTGCAGAGAGACTAAAGAGAATTGAATTCTGAGAATTGAACTAAAGAGAACGAGAGTTCAAGCAATACACGAACACAGAATCGACGCCGAATGCAACGACGACGATGGTACCACGCATGGGTTTTATACTCTGCGAAACTCTACGGGATATCGTCGAATATGAGTCACATGACGTCGCCGATTAATTCTTGATACCCCTGGACGTTTCCCGAATGACGGTCACGGGAATACATTGGATTGATTCTGGCGTTACTTTGTGGAAA
>WURS02145966.1:0-21895 GCA_011762765.2 Rhinocypha anisoptera
CGGTTGATAATTCTCGTTAGTATTTTGGAGGCATGTGACGTTAAGCTCAGCGTTCGGTGTTCCTCGTATTTCTCTGTCCTCTTTTCATTTGGAATAGCTATCATTCCACTTATTACAAATTCCTACGGCAGCCTGCCACTTTCATAACAATCCCTGATTATTCCGAATAGGGTATCTTTGGATATCTCACCTAAGGACTTGATCAATTCTCCGCTGATTCCAGCCACTCCAGGAGCTTTGTTTCTCTTTAGATCCTTGACTGATGTCTGGAATTCAGATCTTCATATCGCTGCGCCTCGCTCATCCGCGTCTACTTCGTTCTCGTCAATCAGCAAGCCATTCTCCAGAGGCTTCGACCCTCTGTATATTTTCTCAATATATCCTTTTCACCTATTCCCTATGTCTTCCTCTTCTATGAGTATCTTCTATGAGTATCTTCTATGAGTATCTTCTATGAGTATCTTCTATGAGTATCAGGTGATCTGATATTAGGCTATAATTCCTACACTGCATGATTTTTTTCATATATATTTTATTTTTTCTCTTTATTTTTAGAGAGTCTTCTTTTTGCAAGAGGCTTCTTGTTGTACTTTGCAAGAGAAAATGTTCTACTTTTGATAAATCTTGCACTTTTGTAAACATAAAATTCATATTATTCTCTATCTTCATGTTATTTTTAACCAATTTACAACATAATTGCTTTTAGAGTGCTTTCATTCATTCATTCATGTAGAATTTGATGTTATTTATTCCGACAAGGAAATTTTAAGGTTGAATTCACAGCTAACGTGTATGTTTAACGAAGTGACTTAACTCCATCCAGCATGTACTAATTTATATGATTCAAAGGATGTTTTAATCTTTTCATTTACTCCATAGCTCTGGCGTCCCTGTCCTATTCAGAGCTCAGAAAGACTTGGTTTTGTTTGCATTCGCGGTGAGAGAAAAGTAAATTTTCAACACCAACAAAGACTTCTAAATTATTTATTAGGGTTATTGACACCATCATGAATAAATACTTATGTCTGCAAAGTTAGATACTGGAATTATGAATCGAATTTTCTCCACGATCCCAGGGGGAACATCAAGGGGATGAGTAATGTTTTAATACCAGGGGAAATATTACAAATCCATCCCACGTTATTAGCTTTCTTTGCCGGGAATGCTTTCATCCCTGCGCTCTATCGCTCTCTGTTTCCCTCCTAGCAGGCTGCTAACCGTCAGCTCTATGTTCCTTTTGTCTTTCCCTTGAAATTGGAAGGTCCGGAAACCGCGTCGTGTGTCAATATACCAGCGAATCTCTCCCTCTGTGTGACGTCGAGGAAGGGATGTGCGAGAGGGAAATCCATCTTTCAGAATTTCAATTGTGAGAGGTCGCCGCGAGAGGCCACCACCGTTTCACTCTTTTTCCTTTCCCTCTTTCTGTATCTCTCTTTTCCTCTTTCTCCCTCATTCCATCGCATACACGCATACACACACACATTTCAATTACGACGGCCTGCAGAAAAATTCTTCCCCCTTCCCTCCTCCCGTTTGTCTCCTCGTTTTACCCACTACTTCGACCCTTTCTCCTTCCCCGGACCCTGGAACTCCTCCTATCCCTTTGGTGACGCAGAACCCACCATGCTCGCGTCTCTACCATCGTCCTTCCACGCTCTAATCTCCCGTTCCATTTTTTTTTGTTATCCGATCTTTACACTCCACTGCTACTTATAATATCTCGACAGTCCTTGCTTCTTTCTTTCCATCTCCCTTAGGCCTTCCCCTTTCTTAAACCTCTCTATATCGGGCCCTAACGCTCTCATCTAACCTTTCACGCTGAAGCATTTTCTTGCGAGAACGAAGGAGTATTTCATCTGGAATGACTACCATCTGTATTTGGCTAGCCTTCTCCTTACCACTACCCACTTTTGGAAACTAAATTCCTTATGATTTGACTTTAGTAGAAGAGGGCCTATAAAAGACAATCTTTTTTCAAAATTACTAAATTATTAAATTCCTAGTTTGATCTACTAACGCTAAGGTTTAACATGCAGGATTACTTTTACCACTATTGTATTAACAGTAGCAGCACATTCGATACATGGTTCGATCATTGGTTTATTGTGATGACTTTAAAATATTCATAACCAGAATCTTAGGTATACGTAGGTGCATCAAAGGGTCCTCAAACGCCAATGAAAGGACGTGGTTAATCGGAAACGAACTCACATTACGACGTCAATTAATTTTATGGTTAAATTAACTATATACACATATCAAGATCATGCACTTTTTATCTCTTTTACACTAATGTAACTGCTCTAAATTTGTTAAATTCCAGCGGAAATGATCATTTACTGATTTTCCTCAACCCTAATCTTAAGACCTTTTCACATACATTTAGCATTTTGTTAATCCTCAGACTCATTTTAATATCAGCAGGATATTCATTCCTACAAGATGATGGCTCTCTAATTCGTTATACCATTTATTTGCTGCACTAAATTTCATTAGATATTACTAGTGTGGTTTTCATTACGATTACAATAAAAATATCTGTCTTGTCCCAAGATATGCAAAATAAAAGTGGTTATTTTTCGTACAGATTTCATTTTCGTCTTTTCCCCTTCTACTTCCTGCTAATTTAATTTTCCTCATTCTATCTGCCCATGTGGGCAACCTTTCGATGCGATTTTGTTACCGCGGAGTGGCCCACCTAGTTCGAGTGTTTTATATACGATACTTCCTTGTTCGTGCTACCTTATTCTCTTTTCCATATTAGTTTTTCAACATAAACTCGCTGATATCCGTCCAACTTTGCTGTAACAATTTTTTTTGACTCAGGTTGCTCATCCTTCTTTAAGTTATCGGTAAACATTCCTTGTTGGGCAAGATAGCATTCATTTTATACCAGGGGCTACAAAATCCATATTTGTTCAGGCAAATTTCGCGTTTACGGGGTCTACAAAAATGTAACTAGTGAACCCAATGCTTTGAAAATTCAACTTGTTCTTTTCAGTCCTTTTTGTAGCACCTTTATAATATCGTTGTACAAAAATTGGAACAGTTAACTGTTAAATATTCAATTGTAAAATGATAAAAATAATGAATGTATGTTGAATTAATGTTGAAAATGAATACGTTGAATTGAAAAAAGGAAAATGTATTCATCAAAGTAAATGTTTTTCAGATCGCACCTCAGCGTATAGTTCTCATATTTAGCACGATCTAATGAAGCTGTCATAAGGCCTGGTGTCATTTATATCTATTTCTTCTCTATTATTCAGGAACATTTCGCAATAAGGAAATTATTTCTTTTTCTCTCCCGAGTTGCCCGTCTCCGATTCGTTATAGGTAATTCGACAATATATCACTTCAATAAAGCATTGTACTATGAACCAACTTTTTCTGGCTGTCGTTGTTTGGTTTAATCTTATATTGGTTCTTTTTTACCGAAATATCCATTATTTTTTCGTTCCCTAATCCTCAAATAATGTTCTTTTCGTATATCATTCCTCTCATTAATAAGTTGTTACTGGAATCGACTGGAATTTTGACGAAGTAAGCATATCTTCAGAATCAGTATTCTTCTGTGAGTGATGAATGAAAAATGAAAGGTTTTGCTGGAATTAATGAATTGTTTGCAATAAGTTGATTTTCTTCTAGCACTCAAAAGTCAGGTTTTATTCAAACTAGCGTGATAACTACGTATTTTGAGGTACATTGATTTCAACCTTTCTTTTATGCCTACCTTAAATTTATTTTATGGCTCTATTTCTGATAATCTTGGAACGAATCAAGCTAAAATTTCGGTTTCATATTTTTCTTTACGTTTTTTCTTTGATATTTTACTTTCTACGATTCGATTCTATGAAAATCGAATATTTAAATACGTATCTTTATATTTATTGAAACACTTTGATCACTGTCACAGATTGTTTGGTTCATTATAATACAACAGTGGTCTGAAAAATGTCAATCACATACTAAAAACAATTTGTTCAGCTTATTATGAATTTTTATACGGATTATAACATTTAGTTTTTGCATTTGGCAAAGTTCATACTTTAATTCATGAAAATATACATTAATTTTCATAATTCACTATAATGGATGTGCGATGCTGTGTTTACCCCCTTCCTCTTCACCAAGTAACTTCATAATGACATTGATTGAAGGGTAATCTACCGGTCAATGTTTTTAATGAATCTAAGGTTTCATATGCCCCCCTACATCTTAACTGAATCCCTATTAAAATCTGCATACTTCTCACCACGTATCATTCTATTCAAAATTCCTATCCTCTTCCTACCCCTACCTCGCTTAAGCAATATTCCGCCGTCTATCACAACATTCAGCAACCCATTTTCTCTTCCGTAAAAAGTACGTATGTTGTACATGACACTCATTCGAGTTTGAGATCAGTAAGTTCACAGAAGTCGCCACCAAAATTACTGATTTCCACACGGTCTTTACGGCTATATACACTGAAGTTCAACTTGAAACTCGCCATTCTGTTAAAGTGCACGCAGCGGCCAATTTTATCCTCAGCGGTCGCCACATAACAACGTTACTTGGTAACTCCAGAGGAGAGATTTGATAAGGCTTGGAAAGCTTGGAGAGAGGTTAAAATGTCGTTACTATGGTCAGACTTGTATATCCTATTTAAACGTAAAAAATATTTGCAGCAGATGCAAAATATTTATAAACACATATTTTCTAAAGTCTTATGTCCACTGAACCATGATATTTCGGAAAAGGTGTGAAATAAATGCATTAAAATCCATTAACAAATAATAATCTTGATTTTAGGATAAGAAGTTATATATCTGCGACTCGTACTTTGTTTGTAATCATACCTATGATAGACTAACTTACGTGAAATCTTCATTTGCAGCCTTTACAAACTTATTTTTGACAAATCACGCCCAAGAAACGTAAAATGACAATTTTTGAGGTTAATCTGTGAATTTTAGAAATCACGAAAGGACTTAACAGTTGAACATGAAAATTATTCCGACTAGTTTTACGGTAAATTCCTGCTGTCTGATCTGAACGAAAATCATTTCGAAAAAAAGGTTGTTCATTTGACCTTATATTCGGAAGCTATCATCAACATGACTTAGCAGTTGCCACAAAAGAAAACTTTTCATTCTCCAGTTATAGGATCCGCTCTATAGGATTAGATTCTAAGTCCGACAAATCGAAAAGAAATGAGATTCCAGAGATAAAATTTTATTCCAGGTTAAGTTTTTTCGCAAGATTCTTTAATATTTTAGCCATCCTGTTCAGTATATTCATTTTTCGAGGGTCAGGATAGAAGGAAATCGGGTAGGGGATAAAATCGATCACTTTAAATATCTGCCCAAGATGGTAATGACCTGTGTGGTGTTCAAAGAACTCCATATATTATTAACCTAATAACTGCTAATTTATATCATTTTAGAATTATGTTACTTCATGTAACTCCCCCCAACTATAAAATAATGTAATTTAAATCTATTCTTCTTTAATTGTAACTGGTAGCACTTTTCATGCAGTGTAAACAATGATAATCTTTTAGTCTTTCCAAGATTAATGGATTATTCATTGCAAGAAAAATGTTATTGTTGCTTGACTTTTCAGAGATATTTTTGTTTGACACCTGTGTTTTCCCGGAAACACAGGTGGTATGGGGAAAGGTTCCCTAGCTCTTATGTATAAAAATTCTCACACCTTATTACATCATCAGTTGCACTCTCAAAAGCTGGACTTACACCACTCTTCGGATTGAAAAATGTAGTTTGAGATACATATATTCAAAACCAAATATTTGCCTTAATATAAAGAGAAAAAATTACCTGTAAAAACTTGTAGCACTACTAATAATCTGTTTAATAATCTAAAAATAGCCATATTAAACTAAAACATTAAATCATACTTTTCTTGCATTTCATATTTAAATTTTAAGACTTTTATTAGGTAATTTTCATTCAAACAGCATATAACGTGATCTTATATTTTTTCAATATGAAGCGCTATTCCAAGTTCTGTATTGAAGTTCTATTTCTAGTTTTTGAACAAAAATAATGACCAGATTCAAAGATTTGCAAAAAAGTACAGTAAAAAAATATTTTTCCCAAAATTTCATGTAAGGTTATCGCTTGTTTTGTTTCGAGATGGGCGTAGGAGTTTTACAAAAGTAACCAGCCACCAGATTCACGTAAAACTAGACCGAGATATTAATACCAATCCATTAAATAATGCCTCTAAGAAATCGAGATATTTATAATCCTTTCATTAACCCCAATACACTATACAGAATTCATAGTGTGGCCCTAGAAATAAACTCATAACTTAAAGATAAAATTTAAACAGGCCGGAACTGAGTAGACACACTATGAATTACGATAACTGAACTGAGTAAATGGAAATGTAAATACACTCTTTCTTCTCAGAAGTATACTTTGGACATGTGGAATTTACAGAGTAGTTAAACTCACCCTGATTGTTATATAATCAACGAAAATTTTTACGTGAAATAAGTTACATTTATTCCATACATGGGATAAAAAAATAATCTATTTCTCCACGTGCTATTTCAGTCTTTCTTCCTGTGAACTAATGATCGACAATTTCTTGTTACCTACTCTACTCTTTAGTATTTTTAACTTTCTCTTCTCTATCTCTTTATTGCCCTGTTACAGAAAAGATTGCTTACTTTCCACAATTCTTTCATTATTTCATATAGTTTTTTTTCTCTGTTATTTTTCCATTAGATCCTCCCTCATTCCTTATCTGTCGTCCCGGTGAAGATCTTTTGATTTAAGAATTGAATTCTTAGTGTCTTTTTAGGTGCTATTCGAATCATGATTTCAATCTTTATATTGCTCCTCAAATAATATTTGCTGAACAAGATGGAAAAGTTCTTTATCGCTCTTCTCAATTCTCCCTTCTACATGTTGATAATAAAAGGCTATTAAAATATAAGGGAATTAATATATTTATGAAAAGTTAAAGGTGTCTTATGTAAACTTAATTGGTAGTTGGGTAGAAAGTGGCATCTCGTACGCTCTCATAAACCTATTACTTCACTAGCTTATGTCCATATTAGCAGTTATTTATTAGCCGTATTAGCATTTATTTAGAAAGAGAATAGTGGTAAAAAGACCCTTTACTTAAAGGCCCTTTACAAGGTCTAGTAGTATCAATCCAGAACGGAATACGAATCATCCAAGATCACGCACTTACGAATGTTATAGGACCTCTACTTTTATTTATTTGTATTGGGTATTTAAATTTCGTGGTCATCTGTAAGATACTGTTGTCACGAATGATGCTGTCATCTAGAGGTACATATCTAATGAGGAAGATCAAGTTGAATATCAAAGAATTTTCGTAACTTTTCGAAATACTATACCGAATGTGACTCAGTTACTATAATTCTTTTATAAGACCCCATTTAGAATACACATAATCTGAAAAGATAGTCATTCATGAAATCGATAAAGTTACACTATAGTCAGATCGATATATTAATAATAACACGATAACACTAGAATTTTTCATCAATGCTTTAAGAACTCAGTTGGGACGCGTTAGAGCCAGGAAGAGTTAAGACTAGCTTTATTTAAAAGATTTAGATGTATTTAAAAAGCCTCGAACCGCTGAATTCCAAAATAAAGTTCAGTCAGTTCTTCGCATCCTAATCTATTTATGCAGATATGATCACATACATATATATAAAATGAAAAGAGACGAATTCCCGATATAGCAGATGCAGGGAATTTTTTTCCTGTGGTAAACACGTGTAGTAACCGTTCGAAAATAGACTTTATGTTTTTAAAAAATTTAGTGTTTTTAGGAGGGTTTGCCTCCAAAACTTGGTATTTTTACTACTTTCATACTCCGTTTGTTGGCTTGTATGGTTTGAATGTAGCTGTATAATGTAGTTAGAGAGAATAATATTAATACTTTTCTTATGTTTTTTCTCTGTCCTTCCGTTCGTGTGTCCAAACGATTAAAATGCTGGCTGCTTTCCGAGGTGTTTCCCTATCGTGAAGAATTCGAACCACGTGTGGGTTAGAAATGGATATTACAAAAAACGTAATTTTTTGTTCATTTCTTTCGCGTTTTATCTTTTCCTCACTCGGAGGAGGAAGTGGAAAGCACCTGATGCTTAATAATAATGATCCGGTGGTTAAACAATTTTTACTCTAAGATTTCGTGTTTTCCTGGCGAATATTTCATAAGAGTCATGCGCCAGGAAAAGTCGCCATTTCACCGGGTTAGGTCCTGGGGACGATGGCATCAACGCAGTCATCAACGCAACATCAATGCAGGAAACTATCGGGGAAAACTTTTAGTAGGCGAACGGATATTAATAAAAAAATATAGAGTTTTAAGAGTTTTTATTGATCAATATTTGGTAGTTAATGTCCGGTTCCATCTGGAGTAAGGCTTTCTCTGTACTTGTCCTCCTCTCAAATGATTGATATTTATAAATAAAGAAGTATATCAAAGTAATTTTCTGATCGTGCTCGCCGGCTAACCTGAAGGTCGCTGGTTCGAATCCCGCCCAGGGTATGGGTGTTGTGTTTTTTCATTTGGGTTTTTATATGACTTGAAGAGGTGCGAAATGACCATAGTTGTCGAAGCACCCTGTAAACAAAAATACTATTTCTTGAAGTAATTTATTCAATTTAGTCAACGTTTTGTCATATATTACGTGGGCTGATTCATAAGACTTTTTTACGTAAAGGAGAAAAATAAAAAGGAAAAGTGTATTTGCATTGTAGTGAGTAGTTTTTGCGTGGTGTTAATCTTGGCAGCTGTTATTTGGAAAAATTTCTAATTATGAAAGGAACTGAGTTGAATAAAAAATTTTCTATGCTGAAAAAGAGATAGAAAGAGAACATTTTTTTCGAAATTAATTCCTAAGTTAACAATGATTAAATGAGCTTATTTACTTATTTAATATATACACCATAAATTTGAAATATGTACCCATCCGTCACGCGACGTCCAGCCTTGTAGTACTGTACACTAGTCTAATAATTGAAATATCCTATAAAATCGTTCGACATACCAAATTACATAAAAATGGACGTTCCATTTTCCACTTTTAGTAGATCATACATAGATGTACCCTGAGCTTGACTTAGAATCCTACATTTTCCTGATTCTCCATTTGCCTTAATCCATGGATTATGAAACATTTGTGCAGTCATGATTTTATGAATGAATAGATTAGTATTGAAATTCACATTTATTCGATTAACTATGTGAATATTTATTTTAGTGTATGAGTTCCTACACGCGAATATTTAAGCGATATTTTATTATAATATCCTTTATTTCCACCATCAGCGGGGTTCAATTTATGGATGTTCTACCAGTCAAAGGTTGATTTATGATGGACGATAGTATTTTTACTACCATACAATTTATCTGACGCGTAATTGTACTTATGATTTATGAAGTGTATTTACATTTACCCCTTCCTCTGCCTTTATTTGTCGTCTGATTTGAATTTAATGGTTTCAAGTTTCACTTCGTGGAAGTTGATAATATCCATGATATACAAAAAGCAACATACTTTTCCACAAATTTTAACTGGAGTACTACATGAATTGTACTACTGATGTACTAAATTAAATAAATTGTAATATATAAATAAATGTACAATACATTTTGTACATTGTATCTGAAGATTCAGTATCGCAGTCAAACTCTTAGTACATTTATCTGCAGAAAATTGACGTATTTTGTCTATTATGTATCACCTGTTTTCCTTCAATTAGCGCATAATAACAGGCAGGCCTTTAAAATCTACATGCAATGTATTAATGACGTTCTCGTCTTGAAAATTGCTAAACCACTCAGATATATCTATAAGAAATCCTACATTCCTTTACCACAAGATACCGTTTACAGTTCAATCGCAATCAAGTTATTCATGCCCAGTATCATACGGAGTCCTTTAAGAACCATTCCTCCTCGATCTTTTTCTCAATCTTGTACCAAAAAGAGACGATGCACCAAATTTTTTTATGTTCAGAGGCACTCCAAGAACACTTAGGTGAATTTGAGGAATGAAAGGATGTGTAGAGACTCAACTAAGAAATGCGCACTTCTGACTTTACTTGCAGACCAAATGCAGAAGCTGGCCAAGCGATATACTTTATCAAAGAAAGAATATTGGACTAAAATTCTACCATATACTTGAGTATTATCTATCATAAAAGTCTCACGTGGACGCAATAAATGTCGAATAAACACAAAAAGAAAATCCTGTGGTTGCACGACCCCATGTTAGCTCTCGTGTTGTAATATAAATATGGATTAAAAGAAAATGATTAATTCAGCAATAATGAAACGAATAAGTGAATACGTGGCCCCAGTGTGAATACAAGCTTGAGCATTCATTTATTTGAGATTCAGAGAACTGACTACAAAGTATTTCGTTATCTGGTCGAAGTCCCTCGGTTTCACTAGAAATACGATATATCTTAGACCTAAGACGTAAGACCTGAGGTTACTTGGGGTACTTCCATTGCGCACAATGCCGTTTAGTTTTAGAATTGGAAAACTGTATCCATGTCTCATCCATTGTCAAAACTGTTCAAAGGGTATTAATCCCAAATCCAACTCCTACCTAATCGGCATTCATCCATAACAACTTACTTCAATCGAGTAATAATGTAGTCGGGTCCATGTCTATCAAATTCAATGGGACCGTGGCTTCTTACGTTAGCCTTTTTTCATGGTGTCTTTTCGAGCATGATCAGAAATAACATCATGCTCTTCAGACCGGGAAGAAATATCATACTCTTCAGATCAGACTGAGAATGGAAGAATAGAAGGATCTATTCACATATTAGTTAGGTTCTTCCTAAGTTCGGTTTCTTTGGACTAACTCACCCACGAACGCACATTTTCAGCATTCATAACATCATTATAACATATTTCACATAATTAACGATGACATTTGATGGGTTTTAAAGTAAGCAAGTGGAGAAAACGGAAGATTACACGCTGTGCTTATATACTACACAAGGCCATTTTAACTACAGAAAACCTTTGTTGCTCTAACTGCAGATGCAAGAACCGTGCTTCCATCTGTGTCTATTCCGCGATAAAACGGTTCTTTTATACCTTCGTTCTCTGCTCCGATAAGTTATCATCCAGGGACTATTCCGTGGAAGAATGGACTATCTGGCTTCATTCTCGCTCACATAAGACATATTAGTATTTTTTCTCAAACATTCTTCCAAATAACTGCCCAAGTAACTGATCTACTAGTCTAGTTTATGAAATATAACTTTTATGTTCAAATTGGGGTGACGTTTTCAAGAAGCACGACATTCCTTTACTTTTGATCTATTTTTGTTCCGCAAGACTCACACTGTAAATGCAATGCATTCTGGAAGGACTGCAGTTCTATGGGTACGAATAGCCAAGAGTTAAACATCCACATAGCAGACTGCATTACTGAGCACCTCCCCCAACTTTCACAGCTGCAACCAGCCCTTTCATGACTTTCTTACAATCGATACCTCATAATTATACGCTTTCTAAGGATGTCTTTCCACATTCACCATCCTCTGACTTGCCACTCCTGACACATAAAGGTTTCTAATGAGTTGTCTATCCCTCTGATCTGGCTGATATTTGAGTTGAATTCTATAAGACAGCTGTATCTTTTTTATTTGATAACAAAACATATAGCCTCTCTAGCATCCCTCCTGTTCCTCGGTCAAGTGTTGCCAATTAAAGTTCAAAGATATACTAGGTAATTTGGAGCTGCAATTAGTTTATTAGTTATTGATTTACAATACTTTGATGTATTATTAATTAATATTTTATTATATTGTTAACTTTGTAATTATCGTATTATTTGTTGTTTTTGTATCGTAATAGTCATGCTTATCAAGTCATACTCTTAAATTGCATTTAAAAATAAAACAATTATTTCCCACAATTAGAAATTTACTGTGTTTCCACCAATGTCAACCATTAGTTACTCAAATAGTCAGAAAATAAATCAGGTAAACCATAGAGCAAAGTAGAGTGGAGGTTGAATTTTTTAATCTACGACAAACTGAATTTATAACTATAAAACACTCATAAAAATGTTACAGGTTAATTTTTTATCCGATACATTCACTGCGCAAGAATTTGAATACATTGCATAACTTTCATATTTGCATTCTTTCCTGCTTCATCTCAGATTTATCTAATACCATGCTAATGATAGCGATCTAGACCTATTAGAAGAGATAAATATATGGTCACGGTTCATTCAAGTCAAAGCGCTATTTCTTTCATCGTGTTTAAATTGACTGGTTTGACGTTCTTTCCAATGACCACCCAGCACGTGAGAGAGTGATTCGGTTTTACGACTTTGGGAACAAGAAAATAAGTTACACTTATGTTTAAAAGGAGCCGTCCCTGTCCTTTTGCTGCCCAATTTCTTCATCAGATAGTTAGGTTTCTATTTTACTGATAATTAGTCTAAATCTTTAGATTTACGCCCACTCGTGGTGTGTAAGAATTATTACTCATTCTCTCGTGATTTTAATACTTTTCTATACATTGACATTATATTTTTTATTGACATTATTTTTTTTTCGAATTTATTTTTTGAGTAGTTTAGCATTTCTGCCTATAGGGTGCTTCGGTGGCAACGGTCATTTCGCGCCTCTTCAAGTCATAGAAAAAAACCCATCTGGGCACAATACTCATGCCCTGTGCTGAACTAGAAACCCGCGACCTTTGGGTTTGTCGGGGAGCACACTACCTACCAGGCTCAGAAACACTATTGGTGTAATCTAATTTCAACTTTTAGATTTATGGCACTTTTTAATGAAATGATGAATTTATTTCGTTATTCTGATAATTATGTTTGGCAATTAATTATACAGATTATTTATACGAAATTCTCATTATTTATTTGTTGATTACATCAATAACCGTGATCAAACCTTCCACGAGGCCTAATTAAGATTTTGATGAATGTAGGATTAACAAATTGCTTATAAATGTCAAAGCTAAAAAGGTACATGGACTGTAGAACATACCAACGAGAGTAATGAAGGAAGTTAGCTGTCAATATCGCGCCATATATCTAAATTTTGTTTATAAAATCTTTTGAAAAAACCAGAGTTCCACAGGATTGGATAATGAAGAAAATTACACCTCTCTTCAAGAGTGGCGGAAAGATTAGTGTGATTCGGAAAGATCCGAATCACACTAAACTCTTTCACCTTATATCACTTTCATGTTGATTATTGAAACACATTAGTCAGTTCAATCACACTTTTTTCTTTACCATTCTCCAAGAAAAATAAATTAAGAATCATACATTTTCTTTTATTCCCCGTTTTGAGAACTGCCAATGAGGCCTGACTGTCGACTTTTTCTTTAGTTCATTGTATACTTGTAATAGGTGGGTTGATGACTATTTTCATCAGATTTGAGTTCTGTTATGAGAGTATTTAATTTTTTCTGATGTTATCCACGTCCATTTATGTGACTTTTCATTAAATTTCGAATTTTAAATTCATGTTTTATATCTATTTATCTCAATTTATTTAAGTCATGTAATTGGGGAAACCAGCTTTTACTATAGCAAATTTAAGGTTTTTCAAAACGTTAGGACTTGGTGCAAATAATAGTAATCTACTATGTAACTTACTATCACGAATCACTCTGGAATTATTTTCTTATTTTCTTTCATTTACCTACCCTCGATGTCACAGTATATTTTTAAAAGGTTTGTCTAATCCGGTTGACTCACACCGATAAAAAAACAGTTTTATATTTCTCTTCTAGCCCTTCTATGCCCTATTTTCTCTCTATTCCTTCTCACCATCTTTCCTTTCGTTCTCTCGTTACTTCCCTTATCACTCTTTTTTTCGTCCACCCTATCCACTTTCCCTCATGGATTCATCGCCCCTCCTCTCTTCATCCTTTTAAACCCATACGTCGTCCCCATTCCCCTCTGGCCAATCTCCTTCCCTGGGCTACTGGTCTCATTTTAGCTTCTGGCCACCGCATCACGGCTTTCGTATTTGAGGACCGACCTCTTTCATATATACCAAAGCGTTGGGCGGGACACCCCCCAGAGAGTAGGATTAAATTCGGATGATGCAATACGTTTCATGATAAAACTTTCCGCTCTCTCCTTCACATCCCTCACACTACGGTACAAAGCTCTGCGTTTTCATCCCCATTCCTTATATCGTCTGAAACTATGGCATGCAGCAAGCAGCTGACCAGTTTTCTTTTCAAAATGAAATATTTGCTATAACTGGTCTCTTGAAACACAAAATATCTGATTAGTTCCGTTCAATCGAATTGCATTTACCAGTTTTTAAGTGCGGAGGTAATTTCTAAGTCCATATTGCTGTTAGACGCCACGAGCCATTTGAGTTGAACCTTTTATTATTTTGAACCGCCTGACTTAAACCTTTTACTCAAAATTACTTTATTTCTGGAGGCCTACTAGGGATCGATCTCGTGAGATATTTTTTAAAAATTTTTCATTTAACAGCTGACAAAACCGAATGAACCAAGAAGAGTGTTTGTTCAAAATACGATGTGAACAGGGACTTCCAGTTAAATTTGTCAAATAAGGGCCTTAAAAAATTTGTATAGTATATCCTAATTTTGGGTGTCGAAATGACGATATTTGAAACTCAATTTTCAGTGAAAGTGATATCGAATTAGAGATTTGATTCCGTGAATGCAGCGGTCGCTGAAAAAAGGTCGAGGCAGAGTTCAAAGGAACACAGGAGTATGCTCTCCAAGTCGAGGAGCTTGCAAAAAATTAGAATTGCTAGTCATTGAAATTTATTAGGAGAGTTATCCAAATATTTGTCCGCTGATATCTGGGTAAATGTACCACTCAATTCCAAGGGGTGAAAAATGTAAAAACTACCCGTCATCATTGAATCTTCAATAAAGTGTGGAGAATGTGGTGAGGAATCAACTGAACAAAGATGTACATAGGTAATTTCACTAGTGAGATTAAACGATTTGTACAGAAATTCCAAATATTTCCAAAAAATAAATGTCATTTGTATGTTGTTCTCAAAACTGAGGACATTTAATGTTTGAAGTAAAATGTTGTAATGTTGCCAAAATTAAATTTTAAGCTTTCAAGCTTCATCTTCTTGCCAGATATCTAACATTCAAATAATATAAATGAGCTAATTGTTGGAAATCATATTTATTTTAAAAGAGAAATCCCTCGCTACCATAAAACAGATTGAAATGAAAGTTGCTATATGTCAAAGTGCTTCAGCATATTCATAATAAACTGTTCTCCAACTTTTGAACTGAACTTGTGATGACATACAACCGATCTAATTTTTCCCTAGTTGAATTGGTTGTCCCTATCCCCTTGACGTATGAAACTGTAAGTCAGAAAATTCGTTATATTGCATTTTGATGTCACTTATCTTGAGCGAGCCATAAGACCACAGGCCAGACGTTACACACGGTTTAGTGGTAATCCACTCCAATTAATATGGATAGCATAATCTAGTAAGTATATTGAAACCATACAGTAACATTTAATTTGACCTGATGTTACTCATATTCTGCTCCCGAGACATAATTACGGATATAATTCTTGAAAAATCAGTTTATAAACGAAAGAGAATGGCATCATTTCGTGCCGACCGGATTAGCCTGGTCGCATGCTATTTTTTTTTTAGGGAGGTGGTGCAGAAAATGCATCAGTCAAAGGACAAGGGTTCGAGTCCCGCCCATGGCATGGGTGTTGTTTGCCCAGATGGTTTTTTTCTATGAATTGAAGAGGTGCGAAATGACCATAACCGTCGAAGAACCCTATAAAAACAATACTACTACTAGTATCATTAAAATGAAAATTATTCTTCACCCAGTTTTAATTAATTATTTTACTACTTATTTCTATCCGCGGGAAATTTGAAAAATAAGGATGGGTGGGCAGTTGCCAAGGATACATTGGAATATATATAGAAGTTGGATATATGATAATAAAGAAGTATGACGGAAGCGGAGTACCACGACGGATTAGAAGTCGTAGTAGTCCAGTGGGTGGAGCACTTGCCTGATGAAAGGGGGACCCAGGTTAAAGACCAGTTTGACACCTCTGGGCATCGCCAATTACACCAAACCTGATTTCCTAGGTACCAGATATTCCATAGAAACCTCAGGTGGTGCGGGGAAGGCAACTGGCCTCCTCACCCCGATATGTGAATTTTCACACGCAGCCGGATTTAAGTGAGCTAATAGGTGAGCCTTATTCTCATCTATAAAACCGACCTTAGCATTTAATAATGAACTTTTTTTTAAGTTCGCAACTACGCATTTTTCTCTCAAGTAACACTTTAGAAAAATTCAGAACTTTATCTTATCCTATTTAAATCTAAAATTAAATATTAATTCTTATGCAGTGATAATTATACATGACCGTTTAGTAAAAATATAATTTTCTTAGACTTTACTTTGATACACACGCCGTTGGGCTAAGTAGTAGATGAGGTCTATCCTCACCTATCAAATCGATCTTAGGGTTGAATACGGTGGTGGTCAATACGGGTTTATTTTTATCAATTATATTGTATTTATAGTTCATCTGCCATGCGCCACTTCTCCTCCGTTGCCCACTGTTGATAATTAATCATAGTGCTGACACCAGGTTATAAATGTGAGAAATAATTTTGAATAACAGCCTTTTAGCAGAGGTCCCATGCCGATGAAATCTTTATTAGAACCCCAAACACATCCTTGCTGAGACGTTCGGGGAATATGTTCTTTATTTTGCTGATATGCAAATATAAATGCAAACCAGGAAATTCGTTTTGGGTAACAGCTTTTCAGCGGCGAGATTCATTCTTGAAGGGCGTCTACTGAATACTCTGAGCATGCATCGCCCACATTTATTCTTCCTCCACTTATTTTCCGGCGTTATCAGTCATCCATTGCACGTTCCTTCACCTTACTCCTCCCCCCTCCACTCCCCCTCGTGTCTCTTTCCTCTCTGCTGCTCTATTCTCATTTTCTTCCTCCTCCGACCTCCCCTCAACCTACCCACCAGCCGCTCCCCGCTCTCCCACATCCCACCCCCGTGCCTTACCCCTTTCCAGCCACCCGCCTTCAAACACTCCAATCTCCCCTCACGGCCTACCCCTGCGGACGAAAAGCAAATATTAGCTCTTCATCTCCTGCCTCCAAGTGAGCGAGGCGAGCGGGAAAGAGAGCATCGGGGAAGTGAGTGAGAGAGCGCCTAGGCGGGCGGCTGAGCGAACGAGCGAACAGGAGGCGATGGGAAGCAGTTGAATTCGGGAGTGTGGGGAGCACTCCTTGCGGCGACAGAGAAGTGGGAGAAAGGTCTGCGGGAAGGAAAGGATGGTAGGTGAGCGATGGAAGTGGTGGAAAGTATGTTGGGAGAGGACTTGTAGGAGCGGGGAGAACATACGCGCGCAGAGGGAGGCAAAGGGGCGTCATGAGTGATAGATGCGGCGGCAAGGGGTGGGGTTCGAGGAAGTGCTTGTGTGTTCGTGAACAATGCATACATACTACGAGGGTGGGGGGAGGGGAGAGGGGAGAGGAAAAAGAGAGAGAGAGACGGAGAGGATGGGGTGTGGAGAGGGGAGGACAACCGCGAGAGGAGGTGGGTGACTATCGAGGCGATGAAGTTCGCGCCAAAGATTTCGTCCTCCCCCACCAACTTTCGTTTTGTTTCGGAGAAAAGTAGTCGTCGAAGCCACTCCCGTCTTTCTTTCGCTTGAATGCTCCGTTTTTCCTTTTTTTCAGTCCCTCTTCGGAGAACGACACGCTTGCATAGTCTTGAAAGGGTTTCAGGAGGAGGTGCATCCACTACCCGAGAAGTTTACTAAGCTCCGAGTCTCTATTTCTTCCTACAAACCGCATCGGAATAGTCACATGGAGAGGGAGAAAAACGGAAACTAAGTGGGATTGTAGTTCGTATTTCCGTGTTCAATAGACTTTCCTTTTACAGTCACTGTCGTTATATTTTGATGCTCTAAATTATTCGTTTATATTACATTAACTTGTATTTATTTTAAATTTAAACAGTTCCGTAATGAGATTTCTTCTTATACAAATGACAGAAATGTTTACAGTTACCTTAGTAAATAATCTTCCATTAGCTTATATTTCCTACAGTAAAATTAGATTTTGTTTTTATAGGTTAAATTCCCAGAGATAAAACAAAATTCCTTTACATATGTTAGATAGTGGAAATAAACTCATTTGACAGGTTTCAAATACTTTCTTGAATCTTTCACATCTTGGAACAGATAAAAAATGCTGGTGCCAACCTTTTTGAGTATCAGTTTGCAAATACTTTGTCAAACTGTTTAAGAAAACAATTTCTCAGATGTTGGGAATAATTTTCTTACTCGTAATATCGCAGGATTATTTTAAATGTAGATATATTCTCTGATCTTGAAGATGAAAAGGTAGCCAATTTTGAAAATTTTAATTTTTAAAATGACTGTTTAAATGTAGTTCGTTCAACTATCAACTTGACTATTTATATATCCGCTTTTCGCTTTCTCTCAAATGCAATATAATCTATTTAATGCTTGATAATAGCTTTTTTAATTAATTATATATATATTTTTGTGTGTTTAGCTTTTCGCTCGTCGTTTCTCACAATCAAATCCTACAGCGCCATCAGTAGTTAGGTACCTCTAACAATTGAATCAGCAACTTTATGCAAATATTTCCTGACTTAGATGGATCCTACTTAGGTATCTAAAGGAATCGGGAACCAGGGTTAAGGCAGAGAAGAGTGGTGGTTATGGCTCCTATTAGATCACTTGAAATTCAATCTGTGGCAAAACGGATAAGTCAAGCAGAAGAAACCTCCAAGTTCTTGAGTTATTCAAGGATTTTACATATAACAATATGCAGATAGTGTGAAAAAATATACAAAGTAAGGCATAAAAATAGTTGTAAACTTCATTTATGTACATATTATTCACGGAAAGGCCCTGTTGTACCACCCGAAGTATTATTTGTTTGTTGGCGTTTTGTTATTTTCGCCTTTCACTTTGTAGAGTTATATTTTTTTATCCTATGATAAATCCATATCCATGATTACCTCCTCTACCCAACATTCTACCCTCTACCACTACCTTCATAATCCCACCACTTTTGGACTACTATCCAACCCTCCTCCTGGCTTCTTTCGATTTACCATATCAGCTGCCTTTTCTCTTCTAACCTGCCTAATGCTTCGTTCATTCTATCTTCGACACACCCGCATCTCAAAAACCTCTTGTCTAATCTCATCTTCCCATCTCAGGGACCAGTTCACGACCTTACAACAGTACTCTCTATATGACAGTTTTTAGTAACCTTTTCTCTATATAAAGGGTCTCAGAATTTCCCGGCGAATAGACTACAAGAAGAGATGTCGGGTTTTCCGCCGAGTCTAAGTGTTGATTAGCACCGACGTTTCGAAGGCCAAGATCGTATCGTCTTCATGGTGAATAGCCATCGGCTTCAGGACTTTCACCCTGAAAACAATACGAATCTAGCCATCGAAACGTTGGTGCTGATCAACCTTTGGACCCGGTGGCGAAGACTTTAACTCTTCCTCCTTTTTTACACATTTATTTAAGGTGCCTGTCATCAATTACTTTAATTTATTTGATGTTTTTTCTGCTACGAATTTTTTATACTTACTGCTCCAAATGTATTTGCGTACTTCACAGATAATTCACATAGTCAATGATATAATATTTTAAGTTAATAACTATCATTGCTCTATCCATAATTCTAGATTTTTCATTTGGATGCTCTCAGGTGGTTCTCTGAACCACCAGGTTCCAAGGTGGTTCTCTGTGCTTATAAAAATTACTTCTCAAGGATAATCACATTTTTAGAAAGAATTCTGTATTTTTGTTGAATTTTACATGAATAATGGTCATTAATAAAGTTTTAGAAGCCTCTTTATACATATTGATGAAATTCTTTCAGGTTTTAAGTACTCTGGTGGGGAAATGTTTCAATGAAAGACGACGTCATCATTCTGAAATAATGTCCATGTCTAGAGAGAAACCTATAAAAATGATGCTAAAGGTCACGTGTCCCGCCGCCTAACAATGCTCTCATGGAGCCATTACGGTAGGGTAAACGATTAAAATTATTTCTAGACACGGACATCATTTTCCTTAAGAACGATGAATGAGTCTTTCAGCGAAACGTTTGGCCCACCAGAATACACTCAGTTGTTGCAAAACCTGAGAGGATTTTATCAATAAAATACTCTGGGAAAACACCAGCCGTATTCTATATGCACAGTCTTAGGCCACACTCACAGTTTACTTAGATGTTTTTCTTAAATATTTCTCAGTCGATTGGGTGGTTATAAATAATACTACTCTTCAAAGCGCCTCTTCTCTTGTTTCTCGTAGATAACGCAGTCGAAATTCTCATTTAATAGAGAAAAGTCCTTATTGTTGTTATTATCTTCAGTTCTTGTGTTGCTGTTCTTCTCTTCTTTCTCGTACGTTATAATCTATCAAAGAGAAGTATGTTATTCCTAGACACATCATCCTTCTTAGCTCTATTTCATTTCTTAAGATAAATCATATCAATGTAGTTTAATTGTCAGTATCCCTCACTGCAGTAGTTGTGCCTTGATTTGAAACTTTTTTCGTAATATTTGATTCTTCCATGGAAAAAATCAATAATAGTAATTTTATTTCCGTTTCATATTAGTGTGTTAAAAATTATCTATCTTTTAGTCAAAAGACGCCCTTTACAAGTAAATTAACATGTAAAAGAATCAATAATATTCCAATTGAATTATCAAAATATATCCGATCACGTCTATCTTAGTTTTCATCTGTTATATTATATAAAATATATTTTATTTTTCTGTTTTTTCATTAACGTTAGGCCAGTCTCTGTAACATCATCAGAAAAATAGTTACTTCTCCATCGTTTCGCCAAAATACTGTATTTCTCTGCCCGGTGATCTTAATTTCATCTTTTTAAAAATCTCGAGGAACAGAAGAAACAAAACACTGCGATTTCACAAGTCGAAAATATTTATGAAAATTTTAGAAATTTTTTAAATTGCAGTTTTTTTCTTCTGTTTTTTAAGATGAAATAATTTCACATTTTTAAGCCTGAAACAATTGCTTTTTAAAAGTCGTTTAGAAGTTTTCAACCTCTTTTTACGCAGTCCGACTTCTCTATGCACATTATACTATTCTTATGTTCCCGTCACAGTAAAAAGGAAAACACGTTAGTGGGTATGGATGGAGATACAATATGATGAATAAATGAAAAATTGTTATACATTTATTGCCACATGAAGTTCCAATTTATTTTTTTTAACTAATACGGTCAAACACCATAGCAAGGTTAAGATAAACGTTTGCAAGCCTAAAACGAATAGAGGTATGCGTGACTAATAATTGGTATAGAAAATTGTTTTTTTTAAAATTACAATTCCATTTTATATCCTTTTCCTTTGCCCTTCCATTCGACTTTTTCTGACAATATTTCACAAGGATTTTATTTTCTGCTGGTGTAATAATTAGCTGTTTATTTTTCCAGTTGGAATGTACGTATACGCGCATGTGTTTACTCGTACACGGCATCGTAAGGGTGGCTATCGTGACCAGAACGACCCCACTCAGAACTTTTCAGCAGCGTCTACGGTTTTATTTTTTAACGACCCCTCCGGGGAGAGATCCCAAAAACCTGACAAACCATTGTGATCGACTCAGGGATGGAATCAGTCCCTCCACTTTCTTTTCCATACTCATTCACCACTCCTAACACTTTTTTCCTATTTTTTTCCCCCCGTTGTGTGCCTTTTGGGAACGATCCAGGATTTCTCTCCATCTCTCTCTCCATCTCTCTCTCCATCTCTCTCTCCATCTCTCTCTCC
>WURS02146292.1:0-21892 GCA_011762765.2 Rhinocypha anisoptera
ATTTTTTATATTTCAGCCGAACGACTTGACATAAATAATCCAGGTGCTACATTTATTCAATTGAGACAATAAAAAATGTTTATGAAGCTACCCTATTAAGAGAATTCTTAAAAAGAATAAATGGGATATATATAATGAGAATGTGAAAGAGCGCTGTTATTTTAGGCTTATTACACCTCAACTTGAGTATGCTTCCAGTGTGTGCGATTCTCGTGAGGCAGGATTACTTTTGGAATAGAGTGCAACGTATAGCAGCCACGTACGTGAAAGGTTGTTATGATCAACGTAGCAGTGTAACGATGTTATTGGAGGAATCGTGTTAGGAGCCTCCCGTCGATCATAGGCCAAAATATAGGTTGAATATGTGTAAATCTGATGAAGATCACTTCAACGAAGAGGTTAAAGACATATTGCAGACCTCGCCATTCTAAGGCAGACCTCACCATACTAAGGGAGACCATATCGCGCACGTAAACTCAGTGAGATAGATTGTAGAACGGATAGATTTAAAATGTCAATTTTCCCCTCGCGCGATCAGAGATCAGAATAAACGTGGTCCTACGTATAGTGAGGAAATGAAATGTACATACTATTTAGTTATTTTGCATGCTGGTTAATTATAGTTAGTTTGACATTGTTCCTGCATGATGTGAATAACATTTTGCATGCAAGTAGTTTCCTTCTGTACGAATAATTTGTAACTTTCGCATTTGGGAGTACATGTATGGTGGTGGCTCACCCCCTGCCACACGTCCTTGCGGCTTGCAGGGTTACACGTAGAAGTATATAATGGGGAAGTTGAGGAAGGGCAAGTTGTTGTTTCTGGGTAGGGAGGGAAGAGTGAAGGTAAAGTGCTAGGAGGAAAAGAGGGTTTCGGGTGGGGGGCTAGAAAGGGTTAATGTCACAAATTAGGCCTTGCGGAGGGAAAACAAGCAATGGCAATAGAGATGTTGTGTGTTAATCACTATATGAATCTTAGGTGGCTGCGATAGCACCTTTTTCAAAAGGAGTACACTACCGCACTTTCAGGAGTACTCTACCTCTCCAAAGGAGGAACGTTCTTACTCTTATACTCGTACTCTTCCTTAAATGTTCCTTCTCCAACTTAGAGCGATGGATGCTCAGCCACTGAAAATTTAGATACTGTGTTCAATCGTTTTGTATTCCAGTGTTTTGCGTGTATGACTCCGGATGTGACAGGATGGAATGTGTCGTCCTTTAAATCTCACGACTGGGGTTACAGGAAGAAAAATATTATAAGCGTGACAGATACTTTCACATAAATTGTTCAAAGATTAAGGATGGCGTTTTACAGTACTTATTTCCGATCCTGACGTAGAGTGGCCCAATAACTTAGCCATCGCTTGTTCTTAGAAGATGGTGTGATTCTTGCAGTTATTAGTTTTTGGTGAATCAAAAGTACTGGCGTTGGACCTAAAGAATGAGATTTACTTGTCGTAACAACAAATCAAGAAGTAATGGTTAAATTTTTGATTCAGTGATGGAGGAGCTAAATGATCGTAAAATTATATCCAGAAATGTTATATTTGGACCAGATGAGAATTTGGTGGTGAATGGAGCCGAGGATGGTCCACATAAAGTTAAGAATATCATAAACGATATCTAATGTGCATGACGAAGTCACTCTTGCTTTTCGCATGGGCAAACCAAGTCAATCTACGATTGTTAGACCTTTAAAAGTGACTTTTTGTGGTGAAAATCACGCTCCTGGCTCCTTTGACTTATGAAAAGTCAAGAAGTCATCAATAACTCTCAAAAATATTTGTAGTTTATTGTGCGAATTTGGTGTGAAACTGGATTATTGGTGAGAACTTGCAATTAAATAAGTTAAAGGCACAGTAAAAATTGTTCCCCAATGTGATACAATTTTTTTCGGTATATTCGGGCAAAAATATTGAAGTTTATCACTCTTGAAGTTTATCACAACAATGTCTGTGGTGAAGGTACTAAACTGAATATACTTCGATCGACTGTCAAATGGTTATGTCAAGAAATAATGGCTGTGTTTTTAATGGGAGTGACTACCCCGATTTATGTCAATATTTCATACTCATTCCATTAAAAGTAAGGTGAAGGGTTGCCAACGCAATTTTCCCGCAACATTTTGAACGGAGCTGATACGTCAAGCAATCTCTAGGCGTTGTAGATATTAGCGACCCTGAGTGACTAATAGGACAAGGCCCTCTTTCAAGGTCGATTCGGAGGGGTGGAGATAAAAAGTCTTAATCTTTGTCACGGATTTTACGATAGGCTAACGATAATTTTACATTATAATAATGAAGATGGCATTTTTAACGATACATCCAAATATTTTAAGAAAATACAGACTACTTTTTTAGTAGGACGTAATTTTTTTGTGGTTTGAATTGTTTTATTTTCCATATCGGTATTTATTTCCTTTTTATTAAAATACATGTAACAAGTTGCCATTTACGTGTTAAATAAATTATTATTTTTATGTACTCGCATTTGTGGATTATGATGCCTCCTCTGAAACATGGATCGTTCCTGTCATCTCTACATTTGAACTGGAACTGATACAAAGTATGACTATACCACGCAAACCAAATAATTGCGATACTCGCTCAAAACTAACTGGTGGAGGTGTGCTTATGGTGTGCTGTGAGCAAGCGTGTCTCTCCTCATAAAGTGGAAATTCATTCCTAAGCTGCTGAGTACATTTTTATTAGGCTCATAGAATTTTTATTAGACTCATTAGAATTGACAAGTCTCATATGGTATCTACATATATTTAGTCAGCATCACCAATCATTTGCCAATAGCATTACCATTTAGTGGAAAGGCTGCATATATTATATGATTGTAGTATATATTAAGATTTTAATCTTTTGGTTATTAGTTATAATAATTTACATAAGAATTCTGGTCTAGTAAAACTTGGACTGCACCACCTACATCTCTTCTTGGTAACATTGTCATAAAAGCATTTTTCAACATAATTTGCAGCAGAACATCACTATTTCAAATTGTAATAGTAAGTCGACAGTGTTTCAGTAGCAGTATTTCAGTTGATAGGGTGCGTCGATGGCTTTGATCATTTTGCACCTCGTTTAATTCGAAGATAAAACCCATTCGGACAACACTACAACCATGCCCTGGGCGGGACTCGAACCCCCGACCTTTGACTGATACAAAGTATGACTATACCACGCAGGCCAAAGAATTGCGATACTCGCTCAAAACTAACCGGTTGAGGTGTGCTCATGGATTGGCTGATGGCCGGATGACGTCGACTTGCAGATGGTTGAAGCCGCCTTCCTATCAATCAATAGGCGCAATCAGGTGGTGTGGGTTTTAGTGGGTGCGGGCCTAACGAACCCCGGCCGAGTCCCCCACACTCCCCCCGGGGCTGTCTTCCTTGGGGGTGAGTAAAAGCATTTCCCACACCACCTCAAAAAAAAAATTAGCCGGCGAGCGTACCTACCCACCCGGCTAACCCGGTCGCCTGACTTAAGTGTTCTCTTTATTTGGTGATATATCAGTGCACGATGTGAGTAATGAACGCTTTCTACCATTGAACTCTAAAGACGCTAAAACAATCATGCTTACATTAGGCACTGATATGCCAGAGTAAAAGTAATTGACTGCACTCATTCATGCAATTATAAAAATTCCTGTGTTTGATGAAATGAGACAACTTTGTTTCTTGATGGCAGTTTATGTAACTATAAAACCCTATTTTTTAAACACTGTGGAATTTAAAATTGCATAACTACGTCGTAGTGAAGCACTTAAAGTATTTTATAGCATTTTATGTGCATCCAAGGATTGGTTTGTTCCTGAAGTAAAAGTAAGCCACTATTTCTATTCTGGTATTCCTGAATGCTAGGCCAAATCATTTTTTAAAAGAAAATTTCTCAAATGTTTAAAATCAATGGTTCCTCCATGAAGTATAAATTATTTTCAGAATTAAAAGAGGAAGATCTAGATCCTATTCTAGATTAATCAAAACTATATGAAAAAATTTCTCTAATATCCCATAAAACATAGAATTTGTAGAATTAGGTTAATAATATTATGAAATCAAATAGATTTCCTTCCTCAATTTATCTAAATGAACCATATCGATTACTCTAAGGAAATATGTATTCTCTTTGTCAATCGTTTTTAAATGTACATACTGTGAAAGAGTTATTTTCTACCACTTACAATTGCGATTCTTATATCAATGCTGATTTCCTTGAAGTCTTCTTGGAGTCTCTGAAGAGTAAACTAAACTATTTGCATATTACCCATTGGGAAATGTTGGGTGGGTGTTATACTAGAGATGGGGGACCAAATGGAAATCCTACATTATGAAATAGTTTCTTAAAACTTGTTGCCTTTTCCTCATAAATTGTGGAAAAGGCAATGTGTTTTTTCCAACCGTTAAATATGAATTTTCCACAAGGTAGAGCCAAAAACAGTGTATCCAACAATATTTAAAATCATGTTCCAATAACTGTATCCTATATACGATCTTTATAACTTGCCTCTTAACAAGTTTCTATTTGAATAGAAATTAGCTTTTAAAACTCACATTTAAATCTGGCAATAGAGTGAGTATAGACAAACTTTACAGTGTGTAGTCAGGGGACCCATAAATTGCTGGAGAGTTTATTAACAAACTGGATGTTCCTCTTTTGCTTAAACGATTCATTTCGCATAAACAACATAGATTCATCAAGGGGAACTCTACTTTAATATATTTACTTATCCATGAAAACCTCATTAACAACTCTCTACTTAAGTTCTAATACATGGTCAATTTTAACTTAAGGATGACAATAGATAAAAAGGATTATGATATCATTATGCCTTTGTTTAATATTAAAAGTACGGAATCAATATTCTTTTTGTTTAGACTGTTGAGCTACAATGTTGACTGTTGAGATCCTAAGTGAAGTCAATATAAAGATGTATTTACACTCCAAAAGAATGGGTAATTTTTCTGCATACCATACCATAAATAGGGTATTTTAATGGTACCGATTGCATTTAGTCATGTGCAGATAACCCTGTCTTCATGTGCAAATGTCCGAACTTTAATTATTTTCTTGTCAAAACGGTGATCATAGACTTTAATTTCTTTAATAGGGGTAACTGGGGTTAAACGATAAATAATTTAAGAAAAAAGATTCTTATATGGGAAGCACCATTCGAGCGTTGAGTGATTACCGATCACAGATTATTGAATTATCCTTTCTAACGTGATTTCCCCGTTTACACCACGCTGACGTCCTCTCGGCTTGACGTTAGGACCCTCGTTTTGGTTTAATATGTGCTACGATTTTTTTAGGTTTAATTATGCAAACAATACTCGATAACTGAGAATGCTTAACTGTTGTATAATCTGAAGTTTTTAGACGGCATAATACTTCCCGTTAATTCGCCAAATATACTGTCCGTCAACAATCAAAGCTTGTCCAAAACAACAGGGCGATGTCGGAATTTAAGAAGCATTGCGGGGGTGAGTGGATGAAGACGGGAGTTCCTTCCAGATACCGATGCCACTCAATGTGACGTCAAGGAAGAAGGTGAAGATGGTTCTCGCCTTTGCGGGAGAGGGCGGCCTGTCTCATCCCTTTTTACGTGGTGGCTCGACGGCCGATATCATTATGAATTTTATGAAAATAACATCTCCGTTACACACAATTGGGAATGGGGAGCACCGACCTTCGAAAGATGCGCGCGATTACGAGGACTAATGAAATGAGGAACGAGGCGGCGTAAGAAAAGGTCAGAAAGGAAAACGCATTTTACGGCCAATAAGAGCCAGATGGGGAGGTAGCCCTTGGAGAGACACTGGATTAGTAAATCACATGACTGAAGGTGAGTTATGAGGGAATGTCCCGAGAGGAAGGCAGAGGGAAAAGTGAATGCGGAGGACGAATAAAAAAGAATGCAAAAGGCAAAAGTTATCTGGGATTAAAGGAACTGACAATGAATGGGCTAGAATAGAATAGGAGGGGTTAGTCGATCAATCGTCGGATAGAAATACTGACGATAACGAACTCTAATATTAACTGTGGAGCGTGTGTGCATGGCGGTTTCTGAAACACTGACACAATGATAGGTTCGGACATTTTCAGCTGTCATATACATAAGTATTTACAATCACGGCAAACGATGATGAAACAGGCAGATGGCACCAGTGATTAACGAAATTGCCTTGTCCAAATCTCACCTCAGGGGGACACAAACATGAAATTATACAAACCGAACTGCGGGCTGATTACTCTCGAAGGTTTATGAAATCATTCTCGGCAAAAATATTGAGCGTAGCAATCATTAATTTTTCACGAGGGGGGGCGTTCCGTGGGAGGGAAGGAGACGGCGGCCCCCTTGCGGTAGTGTGGTCAGAGAAACATCGATAGAACGTCCCGACCCGAGAGAAACGCAGGTTGCAGCGAAAACGACTGCGAAGAAACGATTGGAAAAACCATAAGAAAGGTTCTCCCTCCACATTTTAAACATGTCATTTCCCTCTGAACAGCAACCAAATGGCACAAGGACGAAGCGAGAGATGATAACGAAGGGCCGCTCGCAGAAATAAAATTTCACATTTTACCCTCCTCGAAGAACGACTATGGAATCGGTATAGCGCCAGGTAAACAAGAAAATATATTGCATAAAAAACCAAGCCAGCGCCTCAATCTGGTCCGGACCATCAGAAAGGAAATTGTAAAGAGGGTAAAAAAACTTTTCCGCACTGGTGAACGGGTAAAGATGGCTCACTTTCATGCGAATAACATGGAAAATTATCACTCTGGAGACGTCCTTGCGGGAAATCCTAAAACTTCAAAACCACAAGTTATAGAATCTGTCTGTCGGCAGGTCCGCCCCGAATGTGGTCCAACAAGTGAGGTCATTCAGTTTAATCCATACGTGTTCCACTAGTAAAACTAGTTCCTGACCGGTCTATTTTACGGTTGGCGCGCAAAACTAACAATACTCCGCTCTTAGCTCTGCGCAGTACTTCCTGCCTTCCTTCATCCCATGCAACGAGCCTAACCCCAACCTTACTCGCTTTACCAGCATAACACTTCGAGACGTGACGATGTCCCACTGCATGAACATAGTGGGTCCCTAACGCATCTAGGTTTCATGTTTATCTTCTCCGTCCCGAAACTGAATGTCAAATTCGAAGAAGGTGAACTGTGCACCCCCAAGTTACGAGAATGGCTCATTAATTGATGATCACCCTTGCCACAGAGAATGTTTCACACTTCTTGACGTCAATGCTAAATCACTGCAACCTGGAGAAAAATAACAAAAAGAAAAAACTGAATTCGGGATATCACCTCTGATCATGACGTTATGTCTCCATAGTGTGGGAAATTCCACTGACGATGGGCTACCGCCAATCGATCTCGGGTTTGGACAAGGGCGCACATACACTTTTATCGCAACATCTGAAAAACTCCGAAAGTCGAGAAAACATAACATACACACACACACGTGATCTTATTTTCCTTCAAGAACAATACGTAGGATTATCGCGGCTGCTTTCCTCATAAACTTGTCCCAATTAAAACGGATTGCTTAAAGAAGAAGTCTCGAACGTTCGCTCTCCTGATCCATTTCTCCAAACTGACCAATTAAAAATTCCGCCGTGTGAACGCTCGAGCCTTGAGGTCGGCTCATTCCTATGTGAACGACACACTAGAATGGTGGGGAAAGTCAGCACAAATGAGAGTGATGAGCTGTTTGGCCGGAAAACCACAGTTAAACTTCTGAGCAAGATGCAGAGTGGCCAACTCGATATGTAGCACAGGAGGCGGGGTTGGACAAAAACATGACCAGAAAGGTGAATGAATTGTTTTTTATAACAATGCATCTCAGAGGAGTGAACAGAAAATAGATCTCTCCAATATCCGCAAAAAAAATATTGGGATACATGTATCGACCACAGAAGTAAGCTTCTATGGAAAAATTTTATCCCTTAAGGACTTAAAATACTAGTTACTTTGAGAATTAGAACTGGAATCGAAAACTGATTAATGAAAAAGTTTGATCCACCGAAAAGAATAATTATGCGACGTTCACAATATTAGAAGGCAAACAATTTACACGTAATAACAAAACTGCTACAGCACGTTTTTCACCAACAAAAGATGTCCTTTGAGAAGAGGACTCTACAAGACGCTCTTAAAGGAATAGCAAAACCATTACAGAAGAGCACAGATAGGCAGAACCCACCCACTAATTGTGAAACGTATTGATCTTAGAAAAAAGTCAAATCGGTGACGCTAGATCAACATCACTCGCTATGATGGCAGAACCTACATTCAGATTTGTGGCAATTTAATGTATCGTCACAAAACATATGACTCAACTAATCCAATTTATTATAGGATATCTATGAGAAGAGAGAAGTAATCATATGTGGTTAAGTACATCGCTGTTCTCTCCCTATCGCACGGCCTTGAGATGAAATGAGCAGTCTCCCAAATGCTTGATTTCCTACCAATTAAAGTAAAAATTGCATTCTTTAAATACATAGATCGTTGCTACTTCAATTGTCACCGGAGAAAGAATTTTATGAAAATAAATCGACCTTAACTATATATTTTATTACATAATCCTTCCTCAAATGCACGAGCCATGACTAATAAGACTACTTTTAGACAAACATTGAGGAAATCATGTGTGCCTTATAAATAATAAA
The DNA here is from genome assembly GCA_011762765.2 of Rhinocypha anisoptera. Classification (NCBI taxonomy): domain Eukaryota; kingdom Metazoa; phylum Arthropoda; class Insecta; order Odonata; family Chlorocyphidae; genus Rhinocypha; species Rhinocypha anisoptera. The sequence continues at coordinate 8,693 of WURS02146292.1, forward strand.
ATATATCTGTGAAAACGGTTAATTTGTTCAACGTACACAGTTTACGCTGTTAAACTTAGTAAACAAAATTATAGATATGGCATGTATTTTTTTTAATAAGAATGTTAAATTCCGAAAGAGTTGTGATATTGCTCCTGTCAGCTTAACGCCTCCCAAAATGTTACACGATAAAAAAATATTGGGAGAAAAACAGTAAACAGACAACTACATGGTTGACATTTGTTTATGAGCAAACCTGAATAAAAATTGGTACGACCACACCAACATGTTCAACTCAAGTCACGTGAAATGAATTTCAATGAACACAAAATAAAATATGTATTAACATTTTACAATCAAATATTTTTTACTTTCATAACTAAAACAAATAACAAGATACTAATCTAACCTGCAACGTAACTGTTGTATTAAATAAGCCCTTCACAAGTATGAACAACTTTTTGTTTTTTGGTATTGGATTTAGTGTCCACAAATCAACTCAAGTAAAATAACCTTTCATATTTCATCAATTAACATCATGATTGGAGACGGCTATAACGGACTAAGAAACATCGTACATCAGGAACTACTTCGTTAATGGTTACTGACTTAGATAGATGCTCAGAATTATGTGTACAGTGCCTACATTTATGCGAAAATCTACAGCCCAATAGTATAGGCATTGAAATAATCAATATATAAGTTAGCGTAAATTTAACTTAAAATATGTGGAGGCGGATACAATAAGAATCAGCCATTTTGACGAATTCTGACGGATGTGCAAGACCGTTTACCACTTAATAAATGCAATACAGTGGGTCGGAAAGCATTTACATTATCCAATGGGAAATTAAAATAACAAAAATACATCAAATAAGCTGAGAAGCTTACCGTCAATAAAGGTTATGATGTAAAAACCGGAGCACTGATATCCATTCACTAACGACACCAATCTACACAACGTTCTTCGACTTGAATACAAAAATTCTACATCGCCCCACCGTGTCGCACTGGCTAATGGTACATCTAGCGCCGGAGGTGTCCTATAAGATAACTACTACTCCCGGATGAATTTGAATACGATAGTTATGAGCCGTATTAAAATATGACAAATGAAAACATTCATAAGAGGCAGAACCATGTTACATTATTTTTGAACTAATAAAAATATATTTCCTAAATGATATATAACAAAGGCGTTGCCATAGATTAATAAATAAAATAAAAAACCTGAAATTCCTTACCAGCCTATTCTCTTGTTGTGGAAAATTAATAATAATCCCCTTTTAGTTACTCTTATTTTCTGTCTTCCTTCATGCAATCTAACATACTTATGGTTTTATTGGCTCTGCCCCGCTTTATCAAAATTCTAACTTAGAACACTCTTCAAGTCAAAGTACTTCTTACATCCTCTTTTGCCATCCTCTTTGTATCTCAACAACTCTCTATCCTGCTAGTTTATGAATGGTTCCCAGAGTGGTTGCTACTGCCCACTTAGGTTTATGGAACCTAGGGGGGCAGCGGCTCAAAAAAGTTTGGGAAACACTGTGCTAGACTATGCCTAACACCTCTTCATTTATCTTTTTTATCGTTCACTCCACCTTCTTCAGAGCTGGATCGGGAAGGCCTCCATGTTGTCCTCATCTCCTTGTTAGCCAAGGTTTCTGCAGCACACAATTCTACACTTATGTTGGAGCCTTTAGTAATCTTTTCTTGGCATTGTTATGACAATTCTCACCATCGATTACCTCCTCCTCTTATACCCTTCAGTCACCATTGAAATTCTACTTTTAATGTTTCAAATACATTATCAGGTTTTTTTTCCAAATGGATGGACAAATAGTTGAAGTTATCTATCAGTTCTAATTTGTGCTCTCCTAATTTTATGGTTGAGGTCATGTTATCCCAGTTGATATCATTTAGCTACTGAAAGGGAGGTCTAGGTTCAAGTCCCAGTGATGCCACCGAATATATCCTCAGCATAACCTAAGCTGAGTGTTTTTCTGGGGAGATGATAATGGCACAGGGAAAGAACTCCCATACATCCTGTGTGAATTTTCACTTTTCACTGGGCTTTGTACTAGGTCAGTTCTACCCTCACCCATCAAACCGATTTTAGAGTTGAATATTGTGGTGGTAATTTGATTGTTGAGGTCTTGGTAGCCCAGTGGGTAGAGTGCTTGGCCACTGGCCAGAGGACTTGGGTTCAAAACCTGGTGACGTCTATGGACACCTCCACAGCTAAACCCAAGCTGAGTCATTTTTCGGGTAACACATCTTCATGAGAAACCACAGGCGGCACAGGGAAAGGAAATGGCCCCTCTACCCTGATGTGTGAATTTCTACACGCCTTGGGCTTAGTACTTGGTGAGCTCAGCCCTCACTTAACATACCAACCTGAGGGTTGAATACTGTGGTTAATTTGATTGTTAACTTGAACCATCTATTTTTTGTGAAATATTGTTTTCATTTTCTTATGATCTAATCTTCATCCTGAGAGCCTACAATGGATCCTACAGGGTTTGAAGGGTTTTTGCCGACTGAGTTACCAATGCACAATCAACTGAAAATCAAATGAAATTACTAATAACTTCTCCACAAACCATCAATCCTTCTCTCCCTGTCTAATGGACTATCCCTAACAATTTGAAGCTTTTTAGAAAAAACCCTACTTATATTGGTGTGAGATTTTTAAATTGCTTACCATGGAACCTAGTGGAAACTTCTAATCCCCAAAGCTTTAAGCATAAACCTAATGAATACTTTGCTATTAATTGAACTGAAGAATTCATGATCTGTGTATTTTGAATTTTGTATTTTAGTTTATATATGTCTATATATTGTATGTATTTTTGACTTATTGAAGACAATTGTTTGACCAATTATAGTTAATCATGTCCTTGAACCAATGAAAATGAAATCCTGCCTCCAGCTTGTCCCATGCCTCCCTCAATATGGCTTCTGCATTTATTTTTTTTATTTGCCCATACAAACACCCAATCATGGTGAACAGTCTAACAACATTTTTGTAATAAGGGCTAAACACTCATATACACATGCCCAAGGAATGTGTATGAATGGAGGAAACACAAGTGAAAGGAATGAAAAATCCATCTATAATTGATATCCATAGCTATAGTGGGGATTTGAACCCCAAACCTCCAAATCGACAGACAAGGATGCTACCCTACCACTACCAAGGCCAGTGGATTTACATTAATAGTAAAAAGGTAAATATGTTTGATTTTTATCAATGCTCTCACTGCATCTGTACATGGAATGCCTGGAAATAAGATAGTATAATAGACAGCAAGCATGAGTCTGCTCATCCTGATACACCTTTACTTTGATATCTGATGCATACATTAGTGTCTAATAAGTTGCTTATCTTTCCAGTCTATGCCAAGATTTTTCATACTATCATTACCTTTTTCTAGTCTATACATTTGATGGCTTTCTTGCTTATAAAATAATTGATTGTCTTTGAAGATCCTTGTGATACTCTAGATTCCTTCTATCAATATTCTTGTTACATCATTTGCTGCATGTTTACCTCAATTTTACCTGCTGTTGATTATTCTCAGAATTAACTCAGCTTAAGTTGATGCCTTATATATTAACATACTGCTGAATTTGTCTTTTTGGGAGTCAATAACAAACTAAGAGCTTCTTCTTGACAGACACATTCCCCACAAATATGCACTCCACATGAACCCATAAAAGCTCTACTTCTTGACTATCCCTTAAACTTAGGCATTACCACTGGGAATATATAATCTTTTTAGCGGGCGCAATGTACGGGGTGGATCGAAATAATATCGACGCTTGCTTTCCTGGGGTGAAAATGTTTATTTGCTATAAGACAAAGGATTGCCTGTCATGGCGGCCGGTACAGTTACAAAATGGCAGACAGATATAGAATTTTTAGGTCTTCACTCCATAAAGGTTGACGTGCGACTCCACGTGGGTTACTCTCCAACACTCTGTGGTGGTAACTTGTGACGGCCGCGGGCAGAACTAGCACCACGATCTGGCGACTCCACCGCTCCGTGGTAGAAGCTCCAGACGGCCGTCGGTGGAACTAGTTCGGCCATCTGGCGAATATTCCATGGCCGCCGGCCGCATCGAGTTTGGCCTCTACATCTACATTCACAGACTTATTAGATTTGATTTTCCTTAATGTTCTTACTATATATGTACATAGATTACCTACTATGTATGCACATAGAGAAATAAAACATTCTCATCTACGCCACCTCTCCTTTTTAAATCTAGATCCTGTGGCCTAATACCCTTGCCATATAGTTCCTCCACACACTCTTTCCATCTCGCCTGGATGTCCCTTGGGTCCATCAAGAGCCTATGTAACTTATTCCTATTTATGAGTATGCTCTACTTACCTTATAACTCTTCATAATTCTTTTACCTTCTTCAGTATAGGATACCTATTTCTCTGTAGTTTTTCTAGGCACATCCTCATTATACATCGGACTGTCTTTACACCTAATCAACATTCCACCAGAACTAAATTGTGCTCTGAATCTACGCTGCTCCAAGGGATGTGAAAATATAATTGATCCTCCTCTATCTGTGCCTAAATTTAATGATATCAAATTGGTATCTCTGAGCATTTTGCAGGTAAACCTGTCTTTTTTTAGTTAAACGACACAACAAACCCACCCTCATGTAAAACAACATATGTTGTTTTACATGAGGGTGGGTTTGTTGGGTACAACAACATAACTTACATAAGCCATCATTTAAAACAATCATCTCCAACCCCCAATGCAACATTCCAGTCTTCAGTCAATCTTTGTGCTTTTTTGCTGGAACATTCTTAACCATTTCTTCATAAATTTATCATGTAAGTGTATCTTATCCAGTTTCTCCTCTATATGACTACCTTTCGCTAAATATGCTTGGGCTATTACTAAATTTATTGGGTAAGTAGAAGTTTCTTCAAATCAATATTCTGTCACTCACCAAATAAATATACACTAACTTTCTTCCTAAATTTTTAATTCTGTGGCTACACCATGTTGCATCTCCTATCTGTTACATACTTGTAATCATAACAATTTATATTCCAAACAAATAACATGTGTCATGAACCCTTGAATAGATTGTTATACAGTTACAATCTTAGTACAGGGAAACCTCTCTAAAGCGCCACCACTTGGTCAACTAAATAATGGGTACTGAAGGAATTGACTGCTGAAAGAAGCAGAAATTTACATTTACACATTTAATTATCTATATTCCTCCAAACTAGGTTAGTTTGGACTCACTTTGAAACTGGAAAAATTGTATACCAAATTTCCTAATTCCAATGAATTTAATGTTTTCATGCCTCACTACATGTCGTTGTTCAGCTATTGAGGCAGCTTACCTTTTCTGTAATATGTATTAATTTTTATTTTGATATTTGGTAATGAATTTGCTAAGAGTAAACTGTACAGCATATTACATTTCATCATAGTCAGCAATACATCATATTCAATAGTTTTCCAAAAAAGTATTATTGTGTAAATTGAAAAATACTTTCTATAATATACATACTGAAACACTAATATAAAAAAGAGCAAAGAGTTTCTTTTAAATATTAATATTTATTTTTCAAATTAAATAACTCTGAAATAAAATAAATGAAAATTAAATTTAATTATTAAACAAATAAATTAAAATAAACAAACAGTAATTAATGGAGCTAGATTTTGAACAGAAGTAACATTTTTATCATAAAAATATTTCTGAAAAATAACAAAATAATATACAGCATTAAGTTATTATAAAAATAATGATGTTTTTCCAGAATTAATTGCTTACCCATCATCGATTTAATATACTTATTTTTCTCATCAAGTGGAAATTTTCCGTAGCAGCAATTCTGAGTTCATGATTTTCTATGAATCGAATGGATAAAACTTTGTTCATATCTTCATAACCATGTGTCAGTATCATCATCTTATCTGCTTTTATTGTAATTTTAGGTACAGAGGAGATTCTAGTATTCTTTGAAGTATTTGATGTACCCTGTATTTAGGGTTAGACTTTAAAGAATTTAATCTAATGTTACACCAATTATCCTGGGTAAATATATATATTTTTGGAAAAATATTGAATATAATCTATTGTATTGTACAGATTACTCTTACCAAATACATTACAAAAAATCGAAATAAAAGTCAATAAATACTACAGAAAAAGTAAGCTGCCTCAATAGCAGTAAAGCGAGAGGTACAGCATGTGCGGCAGGTGTTCTCATGCTAGAACGCAGCCGTCAGGGAGCCGTATCCTAGTTATGTGTTTTGACCTTCTTCGCTTGAGGTACATACTTCTTCAGCACTGTCTTGAGCTACTGTGTTGTTATGAGCTTGTGCCAGTTACTGTCTTCTCTACCGCTTTCCCGAGCTAATGTGTTGTTACCAGCTTGTGCCAGCTATGGTCTTTTTCCTCTAACCCAGCGATGTGTGGAAGTTGCTGATATCCAAGTTATGGATCCTGATGTCAAATTTATGGCCTGCAATGATTATAATCTACCTATAGTAACTTTGTGCAATCAGACTTGTGGAATAAATATAATTACAGAAATAAATCAAGGTTTACCCTATTGAAAATGCCCCATTGTTCCATGTCCCAATCCCTGCAGGAAATTACCTATATTTCCTGTGGGAACCTAAGGGGAATCCTTGGGAAACTAAAGGGAATCCTATAGGGATTTAAGAGTTAATCACCAAGGATGTGCAGACTTTCATTTAGTATTTGCTGTGACTTATTTTCCTTATTGGAAGGTTTCCCTGCAGAGAATATCCTAATTGGTAATTTTCCCAGCAGGGAAAGTTTCCCCAGACGTAATTTTCCCCACAGGGATTTTTCCATATAGAGAATTTTCCTCATACCAATTCCCCACAGGGATTTACGGCAGGGTATAACTGACTAAAAAAGTTAATGAATTTAAGCAAGTTAATAATAGCCTTAATAAGTTTCTTGGCCAAATATTTACCATCCTGTGTTTTAAGTTGCATCAACTATAGTTAATTTAGAATAGAATACTGACACTATAGTCACTATACTGATTACTCTATACTGATATAACTATAGTCACCTACCAGGTAAAACAAAATAGTTCTCATCCCCCTCTACACTACTGTACACCTTTGTACTGAGACTGATTTATGTGAAACATTGTGTGATAGCATTACATTGCATTTATGTGATAACATTGCTCATCAATCATTAAATATAATTTCATCCATCTCCTTACTTTCATTTATTTTCTTTCTAATTTCCTTTGCGTCCACTCTTTACTATGCCTATGGCAACGTACCTCCACCCTCGAGGTAAGAATAATTATTACTCAAATAAATATTGCTACCCTTACTCTGAGACTTCTAGATAGATATAGGAGAACATAATTCTCCTATATCTATCTAGATTTCTTGGCGAATATAAAAACTCCGATGCCTCCTGATCATCGTTTTCTGTGGGGTACGATGCATAAGATATTTCTAAGGGGCCGCTATTGCGCTTTGCTATTTCCAAATATTGTCGCTTCGGGTCGCTTCTTTTCATTCATTCGCCGACGTGAGTAATTTGAATAACGTGAAAGCGTAAAACGTTGTTTGTAAATATTGAAGCACTGGTCTATGATTCATCATGTCTATGAATAAGTTTATGCACCCAAGGAATATATATAAAACACCACCAAACTTTAAAGAACTTGCAATCAAGTACCCGGAGTTTCGAAAACATTCTAAGCAGGTAAACCTTTCTTTCTAGGTGTACTAGTATATAACTTTCTCTAAAACAACCTTTATGTGTCAACAGTCTTCTTTCATTTATAATTAAATCCTAACATTTTCAATTATTTAAAGGACCTGTCCGGAAAAGTTACGATAGATTTTAAAGATCCGGCTGCACTTCGTGCTCTGACGACAACATTATTACTTAAGGATTTTAATTTATCTGTAGAAATACCTCTAAATAGGCTTGTCCCTACGCTCCCTCTGAGGCTGAATTATCTGCTTTGGATTGAAGATTTGATTGCTGCTTCCAAGCTTGGTACTCCAGCAGAAATATATGGAATTGACATCGGTAAGGATTTTCTTATATTTAAATTTCGGGGCAGTGAGTTTTTAATTTCCAAATGGATAGATTAGTGTTATTAATGTTTTCTAATGTAACATTTTTATTTTGACTCTTAGTATATGTCATCATCGTAAGGTAACGTAAAAGACTTTTGTAAAAATTTCAGGAACTGGAGCATCATGTATATACCCACTTTTGGCTGGCAAAACCAAAGGCTGGCGCATTTTAGCCACAGAAATAGACGATGAAAGCTTAGAATGTGCCAAAAAAAATGTCCAAGTGAATGATCTTGAACATTTAATTGAAGGTAAATTTTCAGTGCTTCAGAAAATTGTGGTTCGAAATTATCAATTAGGATGAGAATTTTTATAACTTTAAAATTCTATGTTAATATTTCAGTTAAGAAAGTAAATACTAACGTTATACTTAATGGTGTGGTCGAGGAAGATAGACAGTATACTTTCACCATGTGCAACCCACCATTTTTTGGAAGTGAAAAGGATATCGTTGATGGTGATAATCGTTCTGCAAATAGGACACCACCCAGTAACTGCCCCACTGGCTCTTTAGCAGAATTGGTAGTTGATGGAGGTGAAGTAAATTTTATTCAAAACATGATCAAGGACAGCAAAATGCTTGGACCTCGAGTTAGGTTGGTATAAAAGAGAAATACAATTTATAACCAACAGTCATTGTAGCTTTTCCTATGCAATAGATGTGATAGACTAAATGCAGTATGAGAATTTTTATGTCATTTGATTATACATGTCTTTTGCGTACTTTACTTTCACTCAATTTCCATCAAATGCTCATGTAACTGTAATGCCACTGCCTTAACATATATTTGACTAATTTTCGTTATATTCATTTTCCTTCTCATTTAAGTCTTTTATCATAATTTGGCTGGCCTTTGTTATCTTTTACCATGTTGTATTAACTGTATAGAGAAAGGGAGGCAGTGATATTTTGTAGGAGGTACATGTACATTTTTTGTGTGGTGATTTAAGTGAGTGAGAAGGAAATTCACATTGAGTTCTAAAAACCCAACGAGGTGGGAAATTTGTGCAATTAGATCATTCGTTGAGGACACTCCTATCTCTGTTGCGAGTAATTTTCATTTCTTGTATTGAAATCCAACAACTTGGCTTCAGCTGAAAACATCCAGTGGGATCGCCCAGGCTCAAACGAATTACAAGTTTTCTGACATAATTCCTAGGGAATTTAATAATTTTTACAACCTAAGTTCGCCATTGCTTTATCATATGACTACTTCCTATGCTTCAGCTACATTGTCAGTTTCACGATAAAAAAGTTGGTGGAAAATTACAAATTGTTGCATTTTTACATCTCCTTATTGAATCTCAGGAAGATAAAATATCTGCTTAGATTCCAAATGTGTGGATTTCTCAGACTTGTGGTGGTGAACTACCATCCAAAGAAAAAATAACTTCTCACTTACCTACCCTGATGGTCTAAGTAAGTCTCATATTTTTTTCAGTTTTTTCAACTTCTTGAATACATGTAATGCATTTACAGCACATATATGTTCTTTTACTTAAATTTATTGCTTTTTGTAGTACATAGTACCATTTGCACATTGAAACAAACCTTTTCACCTCTGTTGTCCATTTATATTTTCAAGGATAATTTTCAGCCTGTTATTAGCCATTCTAATTGTTTGTTTAATTACCCTTTGTAATTATTGATGCAAAACATAAATGATGATTATAATCTAAAATTTACATGCTTAGGATTGTGGTTACAGTATCAGGTTTTCAGTTTCAACTCTCAGATGGCAAAATAATCCTAAACTTCAGATACATCATTATTATTATTCTTTTTTCTTGAATTTCACTGTGGACTACGATGATTTCAACTACATCTTCCAGACTTCTTTCCTTTTCTTCCAGATATTTTTCGTTATTTCCCGATTTTTCTCTTTCCCTTCTTCACTCCTCACTGCACCAGTCTCCATCTTGGTAGTACATAGTAGATTTAGATTTGTGGTGCACCAATGACCGTTGTCATTTTGCTCTTCACCTTGGGTTTCTTCCAGGAAACGATTAGCTTTTTGTATCTTATACCTAAGTGGTGAATGTGTTGTAATGTCTGCTGTGTGATTCTGAGTGCCTGTATATCTTTCTGAGTTACTTTAATCCATTTATTGGTCATTTTCAGTTCTCGGAGCTGGTTAAAAACACTTCCTGTGACTCTGCTGAGATTCATTCATTGAAGGTGCCCATAGAAGGCTGTTCTTATTTTTCTAGTTGTGTCTTTGATTTTTTTTTCTTAAATATAAATATATATGTAGAGTCCATTGTTGTTTATTGTTCTCCCTCTAATCGGTCCAAATATTTTCCGTAATATTTTTCGTTTGATGATTTCTAAATCTTCCTTTGTCATCTTCTTGTTCAAAGTCAGCCATTCAGCTGCATAGAAAGAGCTTCTGGATGAATTGCTGCAGTACATTGTCTGAGTTTCGCATTTATGGATATTGATTTCATTTTGTAGTTGTCTTTAGTTAGATGAGTGGCCCTTTTAATTTTGTTGTCTCTTGATTGTCTTCTTTTTCTTATTTGTTATGTTTGGCTGACCGGGTTAACCTAATTGGTAGCGTGCTTGCCGACTAACCCAAAGGTCGCGGGTTTGAGTCCCGCCTGGGGCATGAGTGTTGTGTTTGTCCAGATGGGTTTTTTTCTATGATTGGAAGAGGTGCGAAATGACCATAGCCGTCAAAGCACCCTATGAGCAAAAAATACTACTAATACTGTTATGCTTGATTACTTCTTCCAGGTACTTATACTTCTCTGTTTTGTATATTTGACCATAATTAGTTGTCACTTCCCTATGGGCTGTTTTTGATGCTTATTTATTTGGTTTTCTCGAAGGAGATTTGAAGACCAATTTTCTCAGCTTGTTCTTTCACAGTCTCTACCTGTTTGATGGCTGCTTCTACTGTATCTGACAGGATGACTGAGTCATCTACAAAAGCTAGGCAATCTACTGACCAGTTGGTTTTATTATAACATAGTTTAATTCCTTCTTGCATTTGGTTTTCCTTCATACATTTTCTCCATTCCCTCATCACTGCCTTCAGAGTACAGTTAAACAGCGATGGTGAAAGTCTGCCCCTTGTCTGACTTCTGATTTGATCTCAAAATATTTGGAAGTTTCATCTGTGAATTTCACTTTAGAGTATGTGTTTGTTACTTTTGTCTTATCATTTTTTTGTTTTATTATCTAAACCAAACTCATTAAGGGTTTTGAACAATGACTCTATGAATTTAATCATAAGCCTTTGTAAAATCTATGAAGATAATTACAAAGAGTTTGGCACTCCCTTTCAGGTATTTAAATATTTACTTCAAATTCACAATCTGTTCTGGAGATGATCTATATTTTCTGAAATCTCATTGATATTTCATTTTGACATTGACATTATTACTATATTATAACTTATTTATTTATTTTTATTAATTTAGTTAAATGTTCCTTTACTATATTTGTAAAGTGATAAACAACAGGATATCTATCAGATAAAATAGTTAAAATTATTTATAGTACAAATTTTATTGATATATATATAGTTCCTTTAATTAGTTCAATTTATTTTGAAATGTTTTACATTATTTGAAAAGACATAGGTCCTGATTCAGTTAAATCATTGTTAAGAAAATGAAATGTAGTGAATTACATTGCAAAATGAAAAAGTAATCAACCTGTTACAAAACAAGGTTGAACCATTTGGGGCAATAGAGTTCTTAAGTTTCATGGAAATTACTATCTAGTGATTTGAAAAATAGTGAAAATTACATTATCTAGTACATAATGACATTTCAAAATATTATTTCAAACCTGGTACAGTGGAACTTGGATCACTTGAACTTCTTTAAATCAAATTAGTTTTTAATTTGAATATTTTTTTACTCTCTAGCATTTTGTATGTAATCAATGCTAAAAATTCATGACTTGACTTTTTTGAAAAACGGTAAATATGATTCCAAATTAGATATGAATGCACTGATTCTGTCTAAAGATTGAAGTTTCTGTCAAATTATTTAGTTGGAATGATTTTTGAAACATTTTTTCAATTTTTCGATTTCCAGGTCCCTTGAGCTTCGAATTATCCAAGTTCTATTTTATATATTTACCATGGTTGTATTTATAGATTAGCATGCAAAGTCTATGTAACTTTAGTCCTTTGGCATTGGATTTTCATTGTGAACTAAAATGTTTAAAATCTACAACTTTAGTTTGTATACAACAATGGTAGGCCACAAGTCAAATGTAAATTTGCTGAAGACTGAAATAGCTGGTGCTGGCGCTTGTCATTTTGGAAGCCATGAGTTCTGTCAAGGGCGAACCACAAGATGGGGACTGGCGTGGACTTTTAAGGATGATGTGAAAACAATGGTGGATGGTTTGGTGGCCAATAAAAAGTCAAAACTGAAGCCTCCTTTCAGTTATGTATTGCCGAAAAGGGAAAGTGAACCTTACACTCTTGAGGGAGTGGTTGTATCCTTGAAGGAGATGATCAGTCGACTTGAGGTAACTACTCCAAACTAGTTTTAGCTTTGACACAAAATATATATATGACAAATATTCTCTAAAAGTATTTGTAAAAATTACCAATATCTCCTTGAAATACCTGTATATTTCAAAACTGAAATTTGCAATAATTATACAAAATTTCATTGGAACATTATTCAGAGTATGCAGAAAAGATATATAGAATAGAATATATTTATTTGCCCAAAGACCTGACAATGCAGATATAAGGCACGTCATACACTAGGAATAGAACAGAACAAGGAATTGAACAAGAAATACAATTAATTTGACAAAAATTCATGTACAGAGTAAAAACATTTGGATAATAAATAGTCTGTTACCCTTTTTTTATACACAAGAACACTCATAGGCTCTTTTAGATCCTGGGGAGTTTATTGTAAGCAAGAACACCAAACTGGTGAAGACCAGTAGTGGCTTTTTTTGTTCGAACATAGGGGACATGTAAATCATGTTGTTAACGTGTAGAATGATAGTGGACACTTGTGTTTAGTGTGAAAGTGTTAAAATGAACTCTAACATAAACCATAACATTCAATAAATATAAGCAGGGTACTGGTAAGA
>WURS02146403.1:0-21880 GCA_011762765.2 Rhinocypha anisoptera
TTGTGTGTTCGTCCTTTTATGTGTTCCTATCCCTTTCCTTATTTACTACCACTGAATGTGTTATTTTCGCCATATGGATGGTCATTTCTGAATGAACGATTACGTGTCTGAAAACGTATCTTTTCCCCCAAACAGTCGATATTTCACCCATTTATTTGCCTTTTGCCTTTGACAGGCCTGATACTACTCCAGTAGATACGAACTGGATGAAAGGATATAATGAAGTAGTGACAAGTTATACAAGAAGTCGATGATTTTACATGATTCCGTGGGGGGGGGCAGCATTGTCACTCTTAGGGTCGCAGGTTAACTGCCCCGTTGGCTGGTCACGATCGACGGAATAAATAAAGTTATGTCGTACAGGGGCTGAGGTGACCGTGGAATGGGAATGTCAAGCGGGAATCCACGCTCTGCATGAGCTACCATCCAGCTGCTCCATAATGTTTACGCCGCACGATTATGCAATCGGTAGGGTGAGCACCGGAGGTCGTATCTATCGGCACCAAACCGTGTCTAAGGAAAGAACCAGGCATTCGCTGTAACTACACCGTGTGCCTAACTTTTGAGTTTACACAGTCTGCCTCTATCGTGCATATGCGTAGCGTTCCTTTTTTGTATTTTCCACTATTTATAAAATGTAATAAGAGAAAAATGTGGTGTTAAACCAGCATGGGTTTGATTTTTAACGTCAGGAAATTGCAACCGAGAGACCGAACAGATGAAATCATTATGAACGGGTCCAATAAGGCCAGTTAAATACCACTCGTTCATTGAAACAATGGGTACTAAAACGAAATAATTTGATGATAAATTGACATTCGGCAGTTCCATCTGTAGCCCTATCCTAACCACGATAACAAGAGGCTAGAAATAGGTTCATTAAATACTGATTATGCACTTATCACAGATATTAGTAGTAAAACTTGTTTTTTCAATAGGTACTTGATTGCTACAGTTAATAGCAGTATCTTACCTCATATCAAATATTCCTTTATACAAAGCTTCTTTATTTTCATATCGCAGTTTAAGTTAGAATCCAACTGTATATAATAAACAATTAAAGGTGATATTCTCAAAGGAAATGCAATAATTATTTCCGTTCACTTCAGAGCACACATCACATTCTCTAAAAAAACATAGCGCAAATTTTCTTCGGGCGAAACCACTTTAACATATACCCACACTACAAGTAATTACATATATTCAATTATCTATTCCCTATCAACATTCCAGGGCCGCATTTCAATAAGATGAACTTCCTAATGTCGGTTCTTCTCCACACCACATGGTAGAAAGTATAAGAGTCGTGTTACTTAATCCCACTTCCGAGGTGGTTTATCTTCGCCGATGCATTTTACTCTTGCGATTCATCAATGAGGAAGTGTAAAATGGAAATAAAAGGAAATGAAAAATGAAATTTCAAATTACTACTAACTAGCCAAGTATCTACACATATTGCACGACATTTGCTTTTAACATTAGAATTTTTATGTCACGCTCTGGAAGAATAAATGCGGTTGGTGTTTCTCCGAACGTAAAATTACTACGCGGGGTAAAACAACAAAGTTGGATGAGATGAATGAGGCAGCACATTTTATGGCATTATAATAAAGGGTGCGTCTTGAAACGTGAGCGCGTTTCACGTAACGTGGAAGTCGCCGCCCGAAACTACCTCCGTCTCACCTATCTTCCGCTCTCAGTAAAACTCATATGACTTATGATGCAGCGCTTCTAAGAACCACGTTCGGCTGTAGCAGATTCGCACAAAGAACATTACGCTTGTACGGGAACGAAGCATTATAGAATTACGAGAGGATATCTGCCCGCGCAGCAGTAAACTTGGAATTAATGAGTGTGCCTCAAGAATCCAACCAGCTTTTTGTTTATGTCCCAATAAATTTTCCGTTGGTCGTTAAAAACGAGAGAGGAGTTCTTAAAATAAATTTCATCTAAAGAATTCCCAGAGATGAAGGTGTCTAGGAGGAGGAGAGAACTTAAAGGAACTTTCACATGGCCAATAAGAAGATACAGAGAAAAATATTTCCAAGCGTAACTTACTTTTACACTGAGAAATTTTTGGGTAGAAAGTTTAGACAATGAGAGAGAGAAGCACATAATGTGGAGGGGAATGAATGAAAGGAAGCAGAAATAACTCCTGACCATTACGCTTAAACAGACAAGGTTCAGACAAAGGCCTAGTTATGGCGACAGACCGATTTATTTCCCAATATCTGGGAAAAGTTACTCTGTACTTCTCATTCGTGAGTTATTGGTCAAATTATGAATAGAGTAAAAGGACCAAGATTTACAGTTGTGGGAATAAGCAATGGTAAACATACTGATTCTTTAGCAATGTGACTCCGTTGAAGGAACTAGGCC
The DNA here is from genome assembly GCA_011762765.2 of Rhinocypha anisoptera. Lineage (NCBI taxonomy): Eukaryota > Metazoa > Arthropoda > Insecta > Odonata > Chlorocyphidae > Rhinocypha > Rhinocypha anisoptera. Next base: position 2,380 of record WURS02146403.1, read on the forward strand.
AGAAAAGACAGTGGATTTAAGTAAAATTAAAAAATTCGATTATATAAATGGTAAAAAACCTTTTTAGATTTCATAGTATTCTTATCAAAAATGTTTAAAAAAAAATATCTATTGGAATACATTCTGTAAAACACATATTTTTAGTAGAATTAATAACTATGCGCTTTCAGAAGGTTGTGACTGACAATAAGAGTTCTGTAATGACTCTTCGTACGAATTAATCTTGAAAATAATTGTGATAACCTACTTAATAAAAAAAATAATATGGTTAGAATATAAATATTACCATACAACAAATAAATCTTAGTCAATGCTATTCTTAATGAAAATATATCACTAATTGCGTACGCCTACCAGAATGTTAAAAAATTTTGACAGAGGCACGTGAAGACGCAGAATAAATTCAGAAGAGAAGCTAAATGGGGTATAGCATTATTTTGCAGTCTAATAATTGATAAAAGGGAAACTTAAAAAATTATTTCTCTATGTTTTGGATTTCAAGGCATAGAACATGTTTGAGAGATAATGTAGAAAATAAAACAGTCGAATAGTAAACTATTTCTGTGTGGTTTTCATTTCAACATCATAAAAATTATTCCCTTTATAAGAACAAAGACTTTAAAATGAGGAAAATTTTTTAAGAGAAACGGAGACAAATATTTAACAGTTTAGGAAATTAATAAATTAGACTGAGAAATGCAATGAGCATATGATTGGATGGCGGCTGTGGGTATATGGTTTTTCGAGAAAAATGACGGTGCAAAAAGACAAACATTACATGTGATGGAGGAGGATCAGAAATTATGAAAAAAATATAATATAAAAGTTAAAGCATATTCACGGTACTTAAATGCACGCGATGCTTTGTAATTATTTTTTGGTAACCGTACAATATTTCCATCTATTCGACTCACGGTTGCCACGAAAAACCATTAACAATCCTCAGCTACAAAAAAGGCATTTTTATCACCACTACTTTGGCTCTTTCGACGAGATCTACAGGATGAAGATAGCACAGATCCTGATTAAGTGTCGCAAACGAGACTCAGTAACAGGAGAAAAACAAATGAAAAGGAGGGAAAGAGGAAAAAGGATGGATTCACATGGAAAAATAGACTCCGCCTATCCCTGCTACAGGCCACGAAGGCGTGCGTATCGCAAAGCAGTAAAAGAAATAACTAACCAGGAGAGTCATTTCCAATGAGCATCGGTAAGGAACTACAGATTTACATTCTCGTTCCGTAAGGAAAACTAATCGAAAGAGAGAGAATGCCAAGGATGGTGAATGTTAAAGAGATGAAAGGTTGGGAAAGGTAACGAATGATGAGGAGAGGGGAAATAGTGGTGAGAGAGAGAGAGAAGATGGATGGAAACACTGTTATATCCTTCCCGGGAGGATGCCTCTTAACGGTGATGCTGGCGATGATGTGTTGACCAAACATTTGTATTTCCGATGCTGAGCCCTTGTGGGTATTTCGAGATTGCCGGTTCCTTTTCCTTTTAATGAAACTCCATGCCTTTCAATACGTGGGAAAGAAAGAAAGAGATAAAAAAACTGGGGAGGGAGCGTAGGAGGAAAAAGGTTTTTTGTTTCACCCCATCACGGTAGCGAGACGGTTATTAGCATAGGGAAGGTCACAGGGGTTCAGTGAGGCACCAAATCATGTGCATCGGACGACCCCGTCAACTGGGTGAAGGATATTTATACGTGTGCGTGTGGAGGTACGTGCCCCGACCGGAAAAAGTCACGCCTTGGTTCGACGGCCTGGATAGGTAATTTTCTCTCCGTCCTTCCCAGCTTGCAGGCATGCGACCTGTGTGCCCGCGGGCCCCGCGACGAGGAGGAGGAAATTCCGGCAGTACAAGAGGGAAACGTCCGAGGAAATCATGAGAGAAGAGGCAGGGTGTTGGTTCAAATTTCCTTGGACGTTATGTTTAAGGGGGGGACGTCTATCGTGGAAGATATAACAAGGCGTCGGCGATGTACGTGTCTCCGACGGATCGGCGGCCTGAAAAAAACTTATACTCCGGCAGAGAGGAAAATATCACCGAGGAAAAACTGTGGCACGTGATATTTAATCGCTTTCTTGAGCATCTTAGAGATCTGTCGAATGCGTGTTCCATTGAGAAACTTGAAATACCTTTTTTCTCATGACGAGACACTGTCGACCATTTTCTCACGAACACGAATGAATATCTACAAAGGGCGGTACTAGTATTTTTGTCGTCGCAATACTGAAAACCGTATGAAATGGTAATTACGTATTTGCCTTAATAAGGATTGTTCACTTGATTGCTCGGAAATTTGAGGGGACGAATACGGTTATTGGTATAATGAAGGAACCTAACCTACAAATTGTAAAAAAAATTAAGAAAAGAACTTTAAATGTAAATAAATATACTTGTTTCATGCACTTATCTATCTCTAATAGTACTCTCACTTTCGGAAATTTTGAACTCTAAAAAGCATGAAAAAATGAGAAAATAAAAATCAAGACACTGAAAGAACAATTTATGGTGGGTGCACTTGCAAATGTACTTGTAGAACATTTTCAAGTTTATATTGATGCTTTAAAGATACAGAGGTACATGAACCATTGTTATTACAAGCAGAATATTCGCCATCACTATCTGCCAATATCTTTATTACCTAATCTAGTCTTCCGAAATACTTCATAAATAGGCTGCCGAAGCAATGTAAGTACATGTTCTAATTTTTGCAATCCTAATTTTATGAAAAAATTATGTTTCTAATTTTTTAAGAAACATTATTTTGGTATGAATTATTTCATTCCGCATATCGTAGCTGTAACGCATTCAGCATGAAATTCAGAAATTTTGGCTGAATAACTGACCGACGCTTCATCACAACAAATCTGACTAAATAAATTAGTTCCCCACCAAACTTAAATCCTTACTGCCGTCCCCATGCCTCATTTACCACAGGTTCTACGCATCTACGCTCTTATTTAATTTCATTTAATACGCTACATTGATTGTAAATGAATTGTTAACGAAGAGCCATCATTAAATATTTGTTAGCATTCATTTATCATAGTATGATACTGACATAATAATACTCTCAATTTGATTTCCGAATTTTAAACAGATATTTAATTAATTGTCTTCAAGATTATCTTACAACTACATATAGGAAGTCGATAACATTCTCCCTTTTTCGGAGGGGATCTAGTGTAAGGAACTATCAAACCATTTAACCAGTTATTTAGGAGCCTAAATGAATTGTTTAACACAATAAAGGAATTACTTAATATTTTCCATTTCAAATGTTTGCAAAAAATATCGCGTTCTCTATACGTATGCGTTTACGTGACGAATTAGATGGAGATCTTCTGAATATCTATGCACACATCAGCGACGGTGTTACGTCTTTCGCGTATCTACCAATGAATTGGATTTTATTTGGTGATAGGGCGCATTGAAAAAGCGAAGAGTGCATTCGAATATAGGGTGTGCCTACCTGAGAGAATGCAGCCTTTACCGCGATGAAAACCAAACGCCAGCATAGAAAACTGAAAGGGAGGATAATGTAATTTTAGAAAAGGACGCGACTGCTGCTCTTAAGTCATTCCCCTAGGCGAGACGGAGCAACTTATTTATCTAAACCCATAGGGGTCGATCTGACATTAAAATTTCAGCAGGAGAGTGAACGTGCAATGGAATTCGAAAGAAGGACCGTGGAAAATACGCAGCTTATCTCTTAGAAGACGACCTCTTAAGAAGAGTCAGAGTGCCTCCTCACACTTTTGAAGAGCCATCAGAGTTATGGATTCACAATTACAATAATTGCTGTAACTCACATTGATCCATAGGTATTCAGCCGTATTTATCTTGTCAGCAAATTTCCTTTAAAATTCTGCATTCTATAAGAAAAAATAAGGAATTTGCATTTAATTTGAAGAGATGAATGTATATTGATAATAAAGTTTCGACATGGTGGAACGAGGAAATGAAAAATTTTTTTAGCCGAAAAAGAATATCGAACTTCATATTTTATATCGGGTAAGAGGTCCCGATGAACTTATAAGAAAAAACTTCGAAAAGAAAATCACAATTATTGGGTCAAAATACTCTGCGCTTAAGGTTATACAAAACAAAACAAGCCAATTAGACTTTCAGAAAATATGTACTACAAATCACTATCTGAATATCCACAAAAAATTTTCAAGGGAAAGTTAATTAGTGAAGTGTTTAAAATGTCCCCATAACTGCTAAATAAGGCGTATTAAAGCAACTAATCAACTCAATCAAACATCTGATTCTACTTTCAGTCACAAGGTAATATTAAGTAGAAGCTCAAACATAATAACAAAATAAGCCACATCTCAGGAACATACAAATACTGGAATATTGAATGGGCAAAAGCTTTTAATTGAAGATTATTAAGCAGAAGATTATTATGAAGTATTTTTACCACATTTGCGTATATATCAGAATCAAAACCTCGACATCGAAAGGTATTAAAAGTCGCACCCAAATACTAAGGTAACAAAAAAAAAGAGTCGTGTGTCCCTAAGACGATCCTAAAAGCGGTTCCTTATAAAATCCCTTAGCAGGTAATTGTTGATAAAGTGGCGATATTGCAGAACAATGTTAGGATATTATATTCAATATTGTCTAAAACATGAATAAAAGAGGATAAAACCTGAATAACGAGGAATTAAAAAGGTTTTTTCTTTTATCGCAATAAAGTTAGAGGGAACTAACATTTTATCAACTTAGTGAGAAAAGTACTTAATGTATTAGGGCTCAACATCACATTTTTAAAGAAATGTTTAGCACCACATGAGCTCAAAAGGAGCTCAGGTCGCTGATGTGTTACGAGGAGCGTCGATTCCCCTTATTTTCAATCATTAGAAAAACTACTTCCCAAGAAAAATATTATTATTCAGGGTGACAGTAATCGTTTACGGAAATAGTTGTACTATTCCGAGAAATTTCGAAGTGTTTAATGGTGTTCAAAATCAAATATTAACACACGTGGGGAATTGAAATTGTGAAATTATCACGACGCAGCGCATTTTTTGTAAGGAATGGAGTTTATTGTTAAATGTAATATTTCTTTTCTCCTATCTTCCGTCTATCACGTGAAAATGAACCGCAATCATATATGTAGCAATCGTCGATATGTTTCCCCGATCATGCATACACTTAGCACATGCCTCCCTTAAAGGAGGAAATTTATATATCTGCATTTTTTTGCCAAAATATTGGAATAAGGAGACCGAGTAACTTGATTTCCTTGATGTGGGAATAGTGCAGGGGAATGGAATGCACGCATGCAGTTATATCGAATTTTTTATCGTGACAACTCATTCAGATGAGGCACTTTGCCTTGACTCGAAATCACATTTTCTGATATATATTTATCGTTGTCAGAATCTTCTCGGAAGAGCACGCCTATCCGTTTGATACGCTTTCACGTCTTCGCCGTCCCCCCTGGACTAAAATTTCTCACCAGAGTCACTCCTTTTCGTTACACGCCTCCATGCAACCTGTCATCAGATGACAAAGTATTGAGGGATTGGAAATAACTCGGAATCGAGAATCCGGCAATGCTCTTTCCACATGGTGGCATTCCACAGATATATTGCTGCTAAGAAAATGTCGACAAGTCTTAATTCCAGCGCCCGAAATGGTATTTTTTCCCAAGAAGATATGTTACGTGTAAGATTCGGGCCATCAGCTTGTCAACTGAAGGGCGTACATTAATCAGACAGGTAGAGATGCGATGAAATCACAGAAACTCCGTAGGATTCGAATGCACTCCTGACAAAATTCCTTTCCATCCCAAATTCATGGAGCCGCTGGATAACCCTTGCGTTAAACAGCAAATAATGCACAGAGACAATATTTTTTAAAACATGTATAAACCCAAATGTCAGCCATGTGGATTTTCCGGACAACGACCATCCTTGGAAAATAACTGAGTTTTTCTTAAAGTAGCTTCCCGTAAGAATCAAATTCACAACTGAAAGAATATTCAACGTAATTCCGTAATTGTATTACTTTCAGTGTGACTTTTTGATGCCTAATAAAAACCCGACCTTGTTCATTACGGCGAATAATATTTCTTGTTATCCACACAAAAAATAGAAAAATTCGTTTTCGAATGGCTCTTTAAGGAAAATGACTACATAAGCAGAATAATTTTTCTTGGATTTCATCATTACCTTACAAAGAGATGCATGAATCGTAACCTTCCGTTTGGTGTGTCTCTGAAGACGAGGAAATGAAAGTGAGCAAAATGTGTAACCACTGTAGCCCTAAGACGCAGTAAAAATTTATGGACCTTGAATTTGTCCGTGTAACCTTGAGGAACAATAATTTAGGAGAGCATAGTTAAATAAAGTGAATATGTGCCATACAATTATTATAGCAATGTGATCGTGTTATGAAGAGGGAAAGTATTTATTTCTTGCAAGGTCGACAAAACTATAATGCAAGATTAGGTGTTTGGCCATTTTACAGGTGCATTAAATTGTAATCATAAAGAAATGATAAGGGTAAAACCTCGATATAATGAATACTCATGCAAGAAATTATATTTTCCTCGTCAAAAGAGAATTTTAACAAAAATCTATCTTTCACAGCTAATCTTCTAACTTTCTAAGAAACTGGCCTTGCAAATAACCATTCTTTTACCAATTCTTATAGCAAATATTCGTTTCATTGTAGAATGCAGACATTGAACAATGGTGTATAAATAAACATGCCTTTAAATTGTCAAAAACAAAGAAATTAGTAAGTAGAAATTGGAGAAAACGTAGGAAAACACGAAAGGAGGAACGGAAGAAGAGATCGCGAGGTACACGAAAAGAGAAAGTGAAAAAAACGAACGAGCACGCTGTCAGTTGTAAGTGAAAAGAGACGTCAACGACCCCAGGGGGCGGGGAATACCATCGACGGCGCACCACGTGAAGTCTTTATTCTTTTTTCAATTTTACACTCACACGCACAGATCACACGTTATTTGCACGCGGGGCTTCCAGCACGTTCGTCCTTGCGTCGACGGAGAACGGCGGGGAAAGAGGAGACGATCCCTCCAAGAATGCCACGAAAACTTCAAAAATAAAATAAAAAATCCTTCCTCGAACCGAAGCGGCGGGAGCTCAACGACGGCACCCAAAACGGGGAGGGCGGGAGAAGACGGGAGAGTGGAGAATCCTTTGCGCCGACGACGCCGCTTCCCACCGCCCTAGTCGTCTTTACGTCTTTGTGGCCTTTCCTGGCACTCTCCTTGAGCAACGCGCGCTGCCACAGTGCCCACCCTCGAATCACCTGACTCATCTCCTCCCGCTCATTAACGCTCCGCCATTCACCTGGTCGCGCCGTCGAAAGTGAAAGATGGCGAAAGGAAATGAGCGTGGAAGGAGAGGCGGTGGAGAGGGGGGGAACGGAGAGGAACCGCAACCGGTAAAAGAAGAGACGAAGGTAACGGAGCACGGGAAGGGGTCGAGACGGCGGCGGCGTCGGCAAGGTAAACGAAGAACAGGGGTGCTTCGCAAGAAACGTGTTTCACTACTGCTGTTTAATCATCGGCATTGACGCGTCAATAACCCCACAATCCTGATTGGTACAACGGCGCCCACTTGAGGAAAGGCATTTTCTATTTCTTCCTTAAGAGCGAAAACTCCCTTTATTTCTGAGATAGAGTTCTTAAATAAATAAATTGGGAACATCTTAGAGGCACAAGAAACGGTTCCAGCATTCAAGGGTAAAAATTTCTCAGCGTGGGAATGTTGAGTGAAAAGTGACTGTGAATGAAATCTCCACAGGGAAATTTCCGTGAAAACTATTTTTCATTACCTCCATTTTTCTTCATTACCTTCATATCTTCATTTTTCGCGATCAAAGTCGTGAAAAATGAAGTTCCATCAATAAATCACAGTGCTGGTACTTCAACCAACGTGCAAATAGCAAAGTATCAGGCGTGATGTGGTGGAATTTCATCATTTGGAATATAAAGACGATCAATTTTCCACAAAAATAATTATTTATTTCTACCCGGGGTTCAATATTACTACATCATCATTAGGTGTGACGATGATGTAGTAACATTGAAACCCGGGTGATAATAAATAATTATCTTTGTGGAAAATTGCCCGTCTTTTTATTCATAACATTCAACCAATGTTGCAAACTTATTATTCCTCGGTGTTCAAATAATACTCTCGTAATTTCAGGAACTTAAGTACTTCTCAAGAAAAAATTCCCAATGAAAAAAGAATTTTCCACCTTTATCTTCCATTTAATTTAAATATCTGGAGATAATATAATGATTATAATAAAATTTGCCATCAGAGTAAATCAATGACTGGTAATTATCCTCGTGACCATTTAAATCTTGGTGATGTATCCGAAAAATCTTTCCCCAAGAAATGGCGAACTGCTTTACGATAAGATTAGAAGGACCTTCGGGTTAACCGAGAACGTCATAGGGAAATTGCCTCCTCTTATCAAGAATGAATGATTAGCTGGCATGAAGGGCCGCTGGTGGTTATAATAATTAAGCTTCCGATACACAGTCCGATTATCACTTCACATTCCCTGAGGCGGTCAACTTGTCAATGTAACTATCCGGTCAGGGCTCACACAGAAGTGAAGGTGACTATTCGGCAGAATCAAACTGTGATTCATGGGATATTTTGTCAAGAATATGGTAGTGCCCGTTAATCAGGTGTTACCGTTTCACGGTAGAACCATTGTCGGGAGTGTAGGTATGCTAGGAGCAATCAAAAGACACAATCGAGGAAGGGAACATCAAATAAAAAATTTTGCGGCTTCAAAGATTCGAACAAGTCCATACAAAACCTAAACTAAGGACAACAAATTTTAACATCTACTACGATTAGGATAACTGCTGGACTGCAGTTAAGTAAAATTCATAAGGAACAGGGAATGCTGTCCGGAGTTCCCGCCAAAGCTAAGTAAATTTAGTATTGCATTCGCAACGAAGGGAATTGTAAAATGCAATGGAATATTTTAATATTTACATCTACGTTAAGGGAAATTTAAATAATAGGGTTTTCTACAAAACAAAATTAAGAGTAAAAAAGTAATCTTTACTTTTTACAATTCGTAGGTCATACTGACAATGCGAAGCAACAGCGAAGAGAAATATCAACCCGAATTTCGATGATTTTTTTTAATCAGATAAAAATAACAAAAATAAACTCAAGTTAAACTTTGTATAATATTTTGGTAAATTCAGGATTTGATTTTAACTTGGGATAGAGACAACAACTTTAGTCTAGTGAACTCCAAAACGGTTTATTTAAGGACTTCACTCACACCAAACGGGGTCAATAATAATAAGTCACTTCTCCATTCTGTCCATGACAACCGAAAATGCCAGTTTTAATCTACGTTCCCAGGTTTTCACGGCGGGTCGTACGTTTTCCTCGGGGTTTCTCAAATTTATTTGGGCATAATTTACTATAAAATATTGTTTGTTTTCAATCAGTTCAATGACATAATTATTTTGTAAAATAGGAGTGGCACTTGAATTTTCTTACATGTTTTACGCAAGGTAGATGACCTTTTAAGAGTGAAAGAAAACTTCACGAAGTTCAGGTCTAAAAATTTCTCAGTTAAAATTTGGGCGTCAAATTCTTCACCTTCTCGACCGTTTTTAACAAATAATGATTACACTTTAGGATGCATCGATTACATTAGGATAACCATCCAAAAAAAATCTAAATTGATTCTTTTATAAGACAACGAGAAGAGTCTAATACTGAAAACCCATCTAACTTGCTACTTCGTCGACTTCCAGTTATGTAAGAAGAATGAAATAAATTAATGCCAATGAAATGAATTAGTTTTAAATTCGATACTGTAACTGTTACGTTAAACAAGATGGCACCACCTATTTTTTTCCAAATAAGAAAATGTTTTATGTTTTTACAGCCTTATCCACTTGACAGACGTCCCATCATTTATAAAACAACAATCAAACTAATACAAAAATATATCAATCAATTCTCAGGCGATGTCTACATTGAGTAAATTTAAAACAGAAATATTTTTATTTGAATGAATAATCAACCTAGTTTGAAATGAGTGTAACAGTGAATGGAGGATATTTAGTAGGCAATGAAGATTTGACCTACGGTAGATCATCGATGAAGGACACGAGATTCAAATCAAAGATACGGTCTGAACTGCAACGGTCAGAACCACTAAAGTTATGGAATTCAAGTGTCAGCAAACACGAGCCATATGTCATTTGTTAAGGCCACCTAACACGGTGCATAATATCATGCGCATGCACGTGCATGATCTCGTCGGAAATGTTATCTCCCAAAATTACGGGATCATGCACGACAAAAACAGAACATGTTCTATTTTTTCTCATCGTCCATGCATGATGCTTGCATGAACAGTGCTCGTTGGCCATGTTTGTTATGTGAAATATGGAGATACCGCTTCGAAGCTAAAAAAAATCTTACTACAATAAGTTAACGCATAGTACTGTGACAAGCAGGAAATCTTGAAGCATATTAAAGTGGATAGATTATAAAATGTTTTGTGTTCAATCATTTAATCGATTCCTGGGAGACAAATAGTAAGGAATCTGGAAGCGGAAAGTAGTATTTTATTTAAAGATTGGTATTACGGTGACATGGAAAACTCCGGGGCAGTTGGTAGCATTGTCAAAACGACAGCTACAGACAGGTAGTGGAATAGGATCTTTATCATCACAGGCAAGTGAATGATATCATGCACCGTGTAAGGTTGTCTTTAAAGACGAAAAACTCCCTCTATTCATTTTGATCATTAGATTTTTGAATTTTACTGTAATAACCATGGTGGAATGCAACGGGTGATGCGTATTTAGTTACAGAAATTAAGTTAATTGGCTAAAACTTCCCATGGAATACTTTCTGGACGGACCCACGAATTAGGGCAAATGAGAGAAGGAATGAACAATGGTGAATACTGTTTGGCGGGCTGGAGACGAGTAACTAGAGAAAGCAGGGGTAACCAACGCGGGCATTTTCGCAGTCCCTTGTGTCTGACGAGGGAACGGTGAAGCCGAAGTCGTTCGGGGGAGGAATTGGTAGCGGAGGCGTGGGAGGGGGTCTTTCAGATGCACTCGTGCTGAATTCAGACGTGTTGACCACCCACTTCCCCATAGTTTTCACGTCAAAGGAGAAGTGAAGACAAGTTTTGGAGGGCGGAATTTCACCATTCCACTATCTTAGAGGAGATGGGTGATTCCGAATTCCCAAGTTGCGGCCCTGTGAACTTTTAATTTCTCCTGTTGTCTTGCGTCACGCAGTTCTACCGTAACTTATTTTCACCATAGGTGGAAGGACTAGGATGCAAAAATACTCCAGACAATAAGTTTTATCACACTTAAAAAACTGTCACGCACACTTTAATTCTCTCCAGTACGATAAGGAAGAAAAACTACGTATCATCATCATTCCTAAATGCATTCATTCCCAAGTAAATAGACGACCGCGAACATTTGGTCGCTAGGCGATTTCCTACAAAGTACCCATAAATATTGACGATGATTGCTAATTTATCTGTTATGTTTCCAATGAACGAAAAGAAACGCTTGGTCCTGCGAGAATTTTTAGGCTCTTCACCTTCACAGACTCCCCCCCCCCTGCCATCATTCTATTTAAAATCTATTTTCTTTACCTACCTCTTCCTTGTTTGTCCAACAGTATATTACAGTTGTTAGATAATACCGATGAGGATCTATAAGCTAATAACATATATATTTTTAGTCACTCGTTTGTTTGAAATTCTGTCTCCACCTGTCAATGAAATTTCCATAATGGTATTAAAAAAATTAACGTACATGATAATTTGTTTTATGAAAAAAGATAGTCCCTTAAGAGTTCCGTGGAAATTAAGTTTAGGAGGACGGCGGAAGCTAAATTATTGATTTTATAAGACCTGAATTATTGCTGTTCACATCGAATAAATGCTAACACGAGCTTGGCACTTTTCTGGAAACAATTTTAAGATGGCCAGCGGTATTCAATGTATTCACATTTATCCGTTTATTTCAAAGTAAAAACAACGATAAATCAATCCACACGGCCATTCCAATCTAAATTCCAAGCCACTCTGTTGTTTACCACATTCAATCCATCTAACCAAACATACGTACAGCCATTGTTGCAGCTTACATGGTAGTTTACTCTTACAAATGCTTCTGAAAGAGAGCTTAATAGCTTGATATATGAATGACATCGCCGGAGTGTGTTTCAAGGGGTTTGCCAACCATTGGAGATCCAGATTTTCCATCGAGCCAATAAACAATCTCTGTGAAATAATTTCCTTTCCTGGCCAAAATTACAAGCCTTTTCAAATTCTGAATCCTTCAGTTATCCGCGTACTTTTTCTAGTCACCTCTCCGTTACGTACGCTGCCAACAACCCAAGGAAGCCACCTTCATCACCGGCTTCCCTTCATGTCGTTCGAGCTCCACGTTCCCTGGGGCTCCGTGCCGCCTTCTCCCCTCGTCGGCGTCTCTTATTCCAGCTCCTCCTCTTCCCTCCCGCCAACCCCCCTTCGTCCTTCGAAACCCTCTCCCGCCAGACTCCTATCCTCTCCTTCCACCCCAACTCAACGTTCGGCTCATTCAAATTCTCAAGCTCCACCCTCATACTCGTATGCACGTCCATGTCGACTAGCTTTCATTGACTCCTTGATCCGACCAATCAGGCTACCTAATTCTGCATTTCTTCAGCATCGAAGTAACTTCGCACGTGACTCATACTGCCACACGTTTATTCCCATTCATTTGCTGCATCTTGAATTTGTCCTTTCCTCTCGACCTTATTAATTTTAGAAATTGTGTCCAAAGGGTGTGATAACTTCATTGATAAGAAGAAAAAAATAATTATTATTCCCGGAAATGAAATTTTGCGCAATGCTCACTACAGTAGTCACATTTATTTAATACTGCCTATCTTCTGATAAGAAATTTCCACAGAAACATTTCTAAATTATTAAGACAGTTGCCCCACACCTCTTGAACTACCAATCTGTCTTCATTTACTCATTTACGGTTTAGAGTTTATTTCCCTTCATAATTTCGGTGTTATATATAATTTAATATACCCATGCATTTCACTCCGATGATAATCGTGGTCATCTGGTGAAAGTGACGATTATCGTCCAAATTGAACGTGCTTTCTTTATTTTGTGGATATGTACAAAGTGATGACAAAGACTCGTCGACGACCAAGCCCTAGTAAGTAATTTAGCCAAAGGACTGCATATATTGTTGAATGCTTTACAAGACCAGTGTAAGAAGATTGGGATGAAAAGAAAACGAAAGTAATGAGATTTTAGAGAAGTAACAAGGCTATCATGCTAGAAGGGAATTAATTAGAACAGGTAGAAAATTTCAGTTATTTGGGAAGCATCATAGAGGAACATGGACTAAGTGTATTGGATATTAGACGAATAATCGCATTAGCAAAAGAGGACTTGCGAAAAGGAAAGAGTTAATGAGAGGGAACCTAAATAAATATTTGAATAAAAGCTTAATGAAAACCCTAATATGGAGCGTAGCACTACATGGGTCCGAATGATTCATAACTTTTTTCTATATGATATGCGCTTAAGAAGAAATTGTGAAATAACTTCTCATCATAAAAAATGGTAATTTATTGGGAGGATATGGATTAATTTCCGAATTTCAATAAGTATTTGTGGGTAATACTGCAGCCACACACTTTCAAACCAAAAGAAATCCTCATCCGAGATTAACGTGGAGTGCAAAGTAATATAGAAACCAATGTGCAAAGTACATAGCACGAACCATAAAATAAACAGTTTCTCAAATGATAAACTATTTTTGGTATCCCTTACTCTCAGCGTACGATATTTCAGTTCCTAATTAATAATTCTCTCATTGGATTATGCCTGCTTATAGCATATGGGAAAAAGCGTTCGTTTCCCATGAACCTCGTCCTCTCACTTCCACTCCTGACTCCTCATTGAGACCCTCTCCTCTCGTGCTTTCCTTGACTCGGGAGAACCTCTTCGTCTCAATTTTCCACCAACCTCTTCCTCTTTAAACACGCCCCGCTCTCCCCGTCCCTCTCCCACTCCACCTCCGCACCTTCCGGCGGCGGTCCCTTAACACACACACACGCACGCCCCGCCGCCGCCAACACACACCCCCTTCCTCTATGGCCGCCAAGCCCCTTGACATCTCACTCCCGTCTCCTTTCTCCCGAGCACATTCCCTTCCCACTACACCCTTTTCCCTGTTCATCTGCCTTCGGAATGACGGAGGAGAAGGAGGAGGAGGAAAAAAGAAGAGGGGAATGGAGGAACACCCCGCACACATCGAGGTGGGAGTGTGGGATTCGACGGCCGAAGGAAACCGGGGTCGAGGGAAGAAGGAACTCCGCCGCACTCCGTCACGCGTGGACCTGCTCTGACCTCGCAACCCCGCCTGTAACTCCTCCTGTCAGGTATGCCCCGGCGGACTGGAGGGAGGGGCGACCGAAAGGGAGGACGGAGAAGAAAGGGTTGCAAGACCGGGGATAGGAACCCAAAAGAAAAGTAATTAAAGTGGGCCAGGGGGTGTCGGAGCCTAGCAAGGAGGACTTTCCTTCACCGAAAGGAATGCGGAAGGACACCTTTGGCCGAATGTATGCAGGAAATATTATGAACGACCCCTCTTTGTTCCTTATTTTGACCGTTCATCAAATCTCTCTAACATTTATAAAGCATACATTTAGTTGCACATAATTGCTTTGACAGGTTATGTGTTATCCTTCGATTGGTAAATAACCGTTTTTCATGAAAAAGGAAGTCACGCATCCGTTATCTGATTGACCATTTAATCTCATTATCTTATATGGCATATCCCTTACTTTTGTCAGTTACCACCGTTACTCAGTGATTTATGTGTTTTTTTTTCAAATCGAACTTAATACCTCATCGCTGCTAATATACTACTGAATACATTTTTGTGGTTTTTCTCTGGGGTTAGTATTTTGTTCAACGCAATTTGTGGTGCACAGGTGGGCTCTGCATATGTAAACCTTTCTGGTGTTTGCTGTCATACGGAGTTAACTGAAAAATGTGTAAAACTCTACGAACCTTGGGCAGCCCTTAGAAGAGTAACATAGATGCAATATTATTATTAGATCTTAGTGGCACACCGCGGCATAAAATATTTTCTAGCGCCTTTCAACCCGTCGATTTTTCTCGTGAGTGGTATGGCGGATATTTTTGCCTCATTGCCATCTTTAACTCTCAAGAAAACTTCAATTCCATAAAATAACTATATTTTTTTCGAAAATACGAGCAACATCTCGTGTTTGAAGCTGCTTTCGGATGAATCTCAGAGAATTTAGGTCGGTTTTCAAGGGGAATGTATACACGAAACCGATAATGCACGTAATTTAGACGGCGACAAAGGCATGACGAGAAGCAGATGGGTAGGAATGGAATGTTGGATTATTACAACTCATTCAAAGCGACGGTTCAGGGTCTACAGACTTCGTCTATTAAATTTTGTAAATTTCTTGAATGCCAGATTCTTTGGAAGCATTGCATGGGCTAAAATTCTAATAAGGCG
Organism: Rhinocypha anisoptera; assembly: GCA_011762765.2. Lineage (NCBI taxonomy): Eukaryota > Metazoa > Arthropoda > Insecta > Odonata > Chlorocyphidae > Rhinocypha > Rhinocypha anisoptera. Next base: position 17,975 of record WURS02146403.1, read on the forward strand.
GAAGCACCAGTTCATTCAGATCACAAGATACGTTTCCATTATAGGGAATTAATGAATCAGCTAAATTATTATCAGTTTAAAGGCGCGATTTACAAATAAATTTGTCCGTTTAATGTTAACTTATCTGGAACTAAGCTCAAGCACTGTGCTCTTTTGGGATACTTACGCCACCGACGTGGAGGAAAAGATTTTCGCAATCCCTCCATGCTATCATGCACAACCTACACACAAGATACAAGACTCATGAAAATATCAAAAACAGATAAATTCCGCAATTGAAATACTCCGGTTAATGCTCAATTCAGTAAAACATGAATTTAAGGAGAAAGTGGAAGTGTCTTTAAAAGAGATTTCATGAAACATACATACTATATGAGGGAGGGTAATACTAGGGTAATACAACTAGTGAAAACTATTATCGAAAGAATCTAAGGAGTGGGATTGCACATGAGACACAATAGTGGAGAATGCTAGATAAGAAATAAGATTGAATTAAGAGGTTGGCAGGTGACAGGATAGTATGTTAAGTTGTTTCAAAACTACGTACTCATTACTACATATTCATGATAAATGAAATGGCAAACTTCCATAGATGAAGTTATCTTTACAATACAGTTATCATTGGAAGTTCAACATTTCATTTCAGCATGAATCCATCAGTATTCCAATTCCATTAAAATTTGACACATGGCCTTCAATTCCCCATTTCTTGTTGCTATACCTTTCAACAGACTTTTCTGTATTTTTCGAGATTTTTTCTTAAATTTTTCTTTTCCCACTTCAATGATTAGCCCTTCTTTTATTTTTGGCCTTCATTTCATTTCCTTAAATCTTATCAATAGCCACAGATCAATAGAATCAAATAGAGGTTAATACATTTTCCTCAATGTCTTGATATTGAAACCATATGGTACTATTCCCCATAACAATTATTTTATTAGTCACATCGTTCTTAGATTTCTTATCATTAGTATTTTTCACTTCTTAAATTTATTATTTACAACACATACATTCATGTATACATTATACGTATATTCATTCAGTCATCCACATATATTTATAGATATATTCAACAAAAATGACACGAAATACAACAAATAACATTACTATGAGTTCTCTCATATCCATAGTCGCATCACAAGTCCTACAGAACTTTCTAAAGCTAATTTATCTTTATAATTACCTACCCTTTTATCTCATATTTAATGATGACTCCTAAAACTTCCCTCGATGTCCTATATATTCCTCACATTCAGCTTAATTCGCTAACTTTGGGAGCGAAATTATCATAAACCGAAACAAGTCTTATTGCCAAATTTATTACCCATTAATTCATCTAATGATCTCATAAAATTTTTCTCAAGTGGCCTCACCCATATAAATTTCTCCTGGGATATTATAAATTCGTATTGCATAGTTTTTATTCATATATTGTGTACTTTTTATCTCGTTATGTATTACGACACGGTATAAGTTATCCTAAACTTAAGTATTGGTAGGAGTTGCTCATTGTGGAATCGTATCTCATAGAAACAAGTATACTCAGTAATATTTGAACATATCTGTGGAAAAAGTGGAACGTCAAGAAGATAAGGTTTTTCACTAAACCATTCCTACCTACATACGAGCCTAGGTCTAATTTACTTATGGTCAATAATTCATAAGCATTTGTAAAATTCTTTTAAATTCTTAATACAAAATACTCATAGCTTAAATGTTCTGTTAGATTGAAATTGTGATAATCACAACATGGAATTTGTACCGAAGGACTAACATTAATACCTATTGAACTATAAAAAATGGAGAATAGATAAGTGAAAAGAAATATCAAAGTCTGAATAGATGAAAATAATAACAATAACAACGAGAAAATAGTCTAAGCGAAATGTGATTTTAAAATTTATATAACGATCACTTCCAGTTTAGTGCCGAATCCTTGAGGGAAATCTTTATTTTGTAATGATACGATAGGCTTCATATTATGAAGCATTCTTCCCGAATGGGAACTTTGTGTTAAGCCACTCAAGTGCATGATGACCAGCGGAAGATTACAAGTGAAAAATTGACGTCATTTACTGAGTTTTCCAGTATTCTATCCTTCATCTCTCAATTGCCGTTCCGGAATCTATCTACCATCTTTGATGACGTAACATTTTGGAGGTTTCATGGAAACCAATGACAGGACTCATAATATACACTACAATAGAGAGAGAGTAGTGCATCGTCGCGAGATAGAGGGACAGACAAAGACAAAAAATAAAGACAATAGAGGGAAAGACATAAAAGACAAAAAGAACAAGACAAAGTAAACAAATGAGTAATCAGAGACTTAATCCCGTTCATATGATTCTATTCACGTGGTCTCTACAGGTACGAATTTTTTTGTCGTAGTGCTGAAATACTCTGGTTAAAGAGAAAGCATAATCTTCGAAACTATCTTCCATATGGAGATATCGAGCCTTCATCTTTAAATTTGCCTTTGCATTCGGGAGAAAATGAGCTTATGTGATAGACATTCGATGAATGAATGCTTCTTTGGATGCTTAGTATATGTTCATAAACTCTTTCGTTGTGGAGAGACTGATATTAAAACACTCTTTGCGTTGCGAAATGAAAAAAAACCAACTTGGTAAATTTCCACAATTTATAAAGTTTGTTTTAGGTATCAAGTTTATTGACCAAGTTATTTTTTTCATTTCGCTACGACGATTTGTTTCCACCAAGTAACGGCCGACAAGTACTTATTCCCTAACTTGTTCCCGCGATTCTCTTTCCATAAAAGCGTGAACTGAGGTCATTGCATGTTCTTTAAATTGAAACTTTTCGCAACGTTTTCGGGAGATATGAACCTTTCGTTTGTTTTCTCGCCCATGTCATCATGAAGGAGTTCCACCCAGTGACGCAATCCACGATCGCTTTGATTGTTTCGTTCTGTATGCATCAGAATCGGTCCAACGAAGGAAAGTTCTTCGAAATTTTATGAAACATAAGGTGACAGGTGACATTAGTTTACTGAAAGATAGTGAGAGAAAAATACCGAATATCAATTTCATTTTCTAAAAACCCAAATTACCTAAGACGGAAAACAATAAATAACAAAATAAAATTGACACACACATGTCCTCTAGGCGTACCTAATATTTCATTTTCCATAATGGATCAATCTTTTAACCCACGACTCCTAGATATCCGCGACTGTAGCTTCCCTGTGAATTCCTATGCTCTTCAGAAATATTTCAGAATTGCAACAGGAGAGAGATTGGAAGTGCAGGAAAAAATATGAGTACACGGTAGTTTGCAGAGGAGGTGGAACAAAAAATCCTGTTTGCAGACACAGTCGGGACAAGAGGTCGAGAGAAGAGTGTTTAGGGATGTATCAAGGGTGAGAGCGGAAGGGAGATAAGTTAATAGGCGGCAGGGGATCGGGAAGGAAGAGAATGGGCGGTGAGACGCTTATTCCGGGCCGAAAGAGGCCCTTTGGCCGACAGGGGCGTAAAATTGGTTGTTGGATCCGCTTGACTGAGAAACTCGTAATAGCTTTATGCCTCGGGCGTCGCGATGCGGAGGGAAGGTGTGAGAACTCTCTCAGGTTGAAATATTTTGGGGAAAAGGAAAATAAAAGGCTCGACAGTGGATGTACGGAAGGATGAGTAACTATGGACAGGTTGGATATTTTTCCATCATTCTTTTAGTCAAGGTTTTGCGCGGATCTTTGCACTCCATAAAAATACATGGAGGCCTTCAAAATTTCTCGTTCAACGTATTTAAAAGACTGCGGGTTCCCATTTTACGGAATAATACACAGGAATTGACTTCAATCCATATCTGTAGGCGTATTAAAATTAATATCACTAAAACAATTTTGCATTATAAAGAGTGATTTTATGACATTTTTTATGATAAACT
>WURS02146619.1:0-21878 GCA_011762765.2 Rhinocypha anisoptera
CTAAAAAATTATAATTAATGATTTCAGAACACTGGAGAATTTATAGAGTTGCTGTATTGGAAAAAGTAATATTTAATGGAGTTTTTTCACACGGAACGGCTTAGTGAAATTTTCATTCACATTATTAATCTCTGAATGGGAAGCCAAAAAGTTCATTTAAAAAATACTTAAAAATTCAAAATTTGAATGGAATTAAACTAATCTAAATCATTGAAAGCACATTCCTAAACACACCAGAAGCAAAGAAGAACATAAGTAACTGATATTAAAATAAGCAGAATAAGTTTTGTTCTCATATGCGGAAACACAAGTGTCCTCAAATTGTTAAGAAAGAATTCCTTCTAATACCTGAAATTTTGTCTCTGCCACACTGGCAATCTTAAAGGAAAGTAAATTGAGTTGATTTAGGCATGATATTGTGGAAGTGTGACGTGGTTAAAATGACTGGAATAACATAACTTTTCCACTTCACTTTCTATCCACTGATAATAACGGTGTACTGTCAAAACCAGGGTACTACAAGTAAAGAAATTGTTAAGTGGAAAAGTGTTATTTTATTCTAATTATTTTAACCTTAAAGAAAAGCTGTATTAAGTTACAGTTGCCTCCAAGTCACATACTTATGGTGAAAACCCTGTTTCGTAAACTGAATACAATAACACAAATGAATAAAGTTGAACATTTGAAATTTCACAGATATAATAAAAAAAGTACGACTCGTATGCTATCATAATTTCTATTCATTTGAGAATTTCATATATGTAGTTATGATAAATTGCCAAAGTGAAGCTACCCTCCACAACTCTCAAAAAAAGGGGTAATTTTTCATTCACACAGCAAAAACATTAATCCAAACAATTGTAAAAAGTTTTACTTTACAAGAGTTAAACGCAGAACTGAATTACCTACACGTTGATATGTCTTGCACGAAAATCACTCCATTCGTTCTTGAGATATAAGGCCCCAAACTCATGTCTATATACTTGTGACCCATAAGCATCGGTTATAGCAAATTTGCATAATAACGAGTACTTTAACACCATTATTATTTTTAGTGGACTTTTGACTGTATACTGTATTTTCAGATAAACGGTTAATATTCAATTTTACCTTAATAGATAGATATAAAAAGAATTATTATTTTCATCTGGATTTTGCTGATGCACCACACATTCCTGGCATTAAAGCTTCACTTGACCTTGATGTTTAAAAAAAAATCATAATTTTTAGCACCTGGATGTCATCAGCAGAGAAGTATATCCCACTGACAATAAAGAAGAATTTGAGGTTCCACAGAAGTCATACAAAAGCCATGTTAAGGCAAGTTTATCATTTTTATATAAATCTCCCAATCAAGTAAAGCACATAATATAAACTAATGTTAAGACTGCATTGAGAACAGTAACTTAAACATATTCATCATCACAGAACCCAAATAAATTTTTCTGAGATTATATGACATTTTTGCCTTGGTCTAAAGGAAGTAAATAGAATTATAAAAACCATACGAGTATTTACACTTTACAAAGGCTACAAATTTTTAAGCAGAATCGAAACACTGATTAGGATATTGTCAATTGTAAATAGCACCCACACACAAAATAAACAACAGAGAAAAAACAAAGACGAATACAATGGGGACGATGATCATAATTTGAAATATGCTAACAAGCAGTGTTTATTTGAAGCTTTTCATGAAATTGGCCATAATTAAAATTATTTTCATGATTTGACATATGAAAGACCTGAGTGTGTGAATGCATATCCATTGCCCAATCACACAAAATCACATTCATACCTGTTAACCTCTACTCAGAGCTACCAACATAATTTATGCTAGTCTTGGCACTCCAAGACTGGCCACAATGTGTCACAATGTTGTAAACCATAAAATTTTTCAATACTGTTTGATACATTTTAGCAGTTCATGATGGAAAGAAAAATATTGCTTCAAAACTTCCACCGACCTTCACCTTTCACCACATGGACACAAGTCACCAAATGATGGCAACGACTGACAAAAGTTGTACAAACGGTAGTGGTTAGTGGCATGAGTGATTCAATGTGGAACACACAAACACACTCACTGAAGGTACATGGATAATTTTTTAAAATAAGAGAACCCCACTGGAAATATTTCAGCAGTGCTCAATTCAATAAAAAAATAAATGTACAAAAACTTTATACACTCTTTGAAGACTTGCTGAAAATAAAATTGTGGCATACAACAGGCAGTAGTTGAAGCACAACACATTTCAACAATGCCATTCACTGTCCAGAAACACTTTTGACTAGTCTGACAAAGTACAATATTGCCAGTATGTACACCACAATTTTTTTTAACTATGTACAGAAGCATCTCCTAGAGAATGAATGTTCACAGCAGGGAATTTCTGCCTTTGGAATATGAAGCTGCCATAACATGAGTTTCTGTTTGAGTTAGGCCATAACCACCCCTAGACATTCTGATTTGGTGTGCAATATCAACAATATGATTATTAATTGAGGGTATCAAGAAATCAAAAAGCAAACGAGAAAATAAATCTAAAAAAGCTGAAATATTCAGTAGACATAAATATTTTATATTCTCACGTCCATTTTTTTATATTATTAAAAACAAGTAATTTAAAGTTACTCCATTACTTGACAATTAAAGAAAGCGATGGCATTGGTAAATGTCATGAATAAGGTTTTATAATAAACCAGAAATGTCATCTTAAATTTTCAATTTCGATGGATGAAAGTGCAGAAGGCTACCCGGTTCATTCATGGCGATAATGGAAATTTAAGGTAGAGGTAGATTATTAAATTAATGCTTGAATTCATTATGGCAGCTTTATTTACAGTACCAATAAAACTGATGTGAAACATTTCCTTCATCTTAATTCACCATGGACACATTCCAGCTGTGCAACCTTGACACTAACCATGACGTCAAAGCAAGTCCTCAAAACTAATTACACAACTCAATCTGTAATATTGAGCCAGAGTATCCTATTTCTGCACATCTCACCTCAGTATTTTTTTTATCAATACATTTGTAACTATATACACTATATCTTTGACATTTTTCCAGCATGAGTAAGCTTTCGGTGATGTGTGAATACAAGCTATCAAAGACGAGAAGAAAACATCACTCTCACTCATCCTCCGTCCAGTCACAATGGCAGCAGTAATTCTGGCGTACATTGGAATTGATCCCTTATGGTTGTGATATTCCCAAAATATTGTGCGGTCACCACGTGCACTGCTGAGGAAGCAACTGGGCACCACGATGGGAACAAGAAAGTTACACTTCCACCAATGTCAAATGCCTTGTCTCAGTGCATTACTACTTACACATGCACGACCATTGACCATAAGGACCTCCACCAAGACCGATTATGTTGATTGTCCTGTTGGTCTTGAGGGAGAACGGCCACATCCTGAACTTCATCACGACTGCTGTTAACCGACATCCTTGGTGAAGTATTATTAGGTTCAGCTGCAAAAAAATGAGTTATAATGATGATAATAATAACTTTATCTGTCCAAAGATTACATTTAGCATGGATAGAGGACACATCGAAATAGTAGACAAACATGCGAAATGAGTTGAGGTTTCACTTTGTGGAATTCCATTTTAATAGCGTAAAAATTACTTATACACATGCCCTTTCATTCTTATTTCAATCGCCTTTTAAATGTTCCCCTCTCCGGAAAAATTACAAAATAAGAATCAAATAACATCAAGCAAATTGCTGTCACCAGGCAGAACTTATTGACAAATCAGTATTAAACTCAACCAACAAGCATTAAAACTTTATATCACCGCTCGAAGTCATTATTAAAGCTGTGGAATAAAATCGCCAAGTCTCCTCTTGTAAAATCACCACAAAGTCTCTTGTAAAGTCTTCATTACAATGTAGATTTGCGAGGCATGACAATGTAATGCGTGTTTGAATCCTGCAAGTTATGCAACAGAAACCACGGAAAAATCTACTCGCTATAGTGATAGTGCAGGTATGACCACTTGTAATAAGCAGCGGAACTCCCTATATTTTAAGACGTGGACCAACCAAAGAAAAAGAATCACTTGCTATAGCAATACTATCGTTATAAGCCTTCCTCGTTATAGCAGACTTCTACTGTATACCCATGTTTGTTAAAACTTTTGCCATGGTGACACATAATGACAATAAATTACTCCAATCTATTTTGAATCACATAGATATTCATTTAACTCTCTTCCTACTGAAATTTAAATGCCTTGATATACCTTCCTTCCTAACCTGGCCGACACCTTCTGGTGGTTTTTAAAGCACTCCTTCCTAAGCCGGCAGAATCCCATCTGCCTGCCATATTCTGCTTAAGACGATCTTCTATACCTTTATCTCATTTGGGATAGTTTATATTAGGCAGCTGACGCACCATTTTTATTTCTGATTTCTCAGAGACAAAGTACAGCCATTAATATCTCTCCCAATATTCTTGACTGCCAATGGACCATAACAAGACAAAGCAGTTCTCTATATAACTTTCATGATGCACCCAAACATCTTTTGACTCACTTGTGTCAACAAGGAAGGCTATTAGAAAAGATTATTGAGTCATTTTAGAAGCCCTTGATTTGGGACCCCATTTGGGCAATGGTTTCTCGAGTGAATGGATGGACACAGTTAGTGAGGCACAATAAAAGGTGAAAAATGTAGGCATCAACTGGCTTTTCAAAGACTAGCTCTGTTCCACAGTGAGGATGCTTATCCTTTATTGGGCACAGCACAATTTCCATTAGCTTTTCCATTAGCATTAGCTTCCATGGAGCACAGCCTAAAGGAAAAAATATCTTCTCGTCAACCCTTCAGTTTCAGCCGTGGCTTCTTTGAATGAGGACGCTATTGCTGAGGAAGTGAACAGTGTTGAATTTTAAAGCGATTCAGATAGTTTGAGTTTTTCAAGTTCAGGAGAGTACAGTGAAAGTGATGAATCAAGTGAAAATGGATCCATAGATGAAAATGCCCCTAGTGCGAGAGGCATCCAAGCTGCGGTTCAGTTTCAAGACAAATGAAGAGATAATTTGGTATTTAAAGAGCCCTGTGATTTCAAGGAAGACATGGGGACTATTCATGATTTGGCTAAGGGCAGCAGTTTTTAGTCATGTAACCCTGAGATTTCCTCTAGTGACTATTATCTGTCTAACAAAATGAATGACTCTTTGGAATGAAAGTGCTTTGTGAAGTGAAGAAGACATCTGATGATGACAATGTCAATTTAAGAACTGGAATATACACACACTCATTGAATGGTATGATAAAGCTTACAATCTACAAGATGACAAAGTGGAAAAGTAATTGAGGTATTTTTTATGCTAAACAAATTTTTGGACTAAGATCTTTAATATTTTTAATATAAAATGAGTATAAATTTCTGGATGTGCCTCATATTGCAAAAGGAAAAATAAATAAGATTGAAAAATTATGATACTGTGACATTATTCCTGTGTGTAAAATATTCATCAAATCCAAATTCTTTTCCCTGAGGAGGTTTTTGTATCCCCTCCAAAGTACTCAATACTGGCAGAACTGAAGGTATTGATGCAATGCAAAACGAGGCATTCCAATTATGACATTTAGAAGAAAAAGGGTTCTGTATCACTCATAAAATTAATTAGTTAGGCACAAAAAGCTTTTCAAAGTAAATATTAAATAAATAAAAAATAATTATATGAATAAAAAAAAGTAAAAATCACGTTTTTTAAACAGAGTAAAAAGTATGAAATAATTTCTCTTCACCTCGTACAGATTATCCTGAAAATAATTATATGAATAAAAAAAATAAAAATCACGTTTTTTAAAGAGAGTAAAAAGTATGAAATAATTTCTCTTCTCCTCGTACAGATTTATAAACCCGTACAGATTATCCTGAAAATTTGTGATTGTGAATTTTAATAGTTTTAAAATAAATGTAAAATTTAAAACCAAAAACGTGGAGTGCATACTATAGATAAGTAATGCATAAATGATGCATTTAAGTCTATACATGCGTTTTTTCAGCGACAGCAACCCCCAACACTCCCTACTACATATTGGGGTAAGACACAGACATTCCCCACATGGGTAGAGAACATGCTGGGATCATACACTTTTATAATTTTTCCCATAGAGGTGTTTAATTTTCCAAAGTGGGAATATGATTTTCTTCCGGAGACCCTGAGGTAATATCGGAAATAAAAAAATATTAAACATTTTCCAACTTTTTCAATGATCCCTTGACAGCCCTGAAAAATTCACGCTTGGTTGCTGCAAAAAAAATTTAAACCCCACCAGGATCAAGCCTACAACCTACGGACAGTAATCCCACTTGCTACCGCTGAGCCAATGTGATGTCTGATTAGGAAGTGGAATTTAAAGTGTTTAGTACTCCGGACCCCTTGGCCATTACCTTCTACCTCGTACGAAAATATGCAAATATCTTAATATATGCATGAGTGTTCATATATATATTGGATATGATTGCATTGTCATCCAGTTCTGAGTTATATTTAAAGTTCCAAGTCTCTAGCTCATAGGAAAGTTAGTTTAAAATCGATTCCCAACTTTGACCCGAACGGACAAACAAACAGACAAGAACGTGAGTTAATAAAAACGTGATAAAATCAATGCTTGAAGCTAACCATTAACAAGGAGATGCTCAGCTGGAGTACTTGCAGCCACTTGTATCCGAGACTCTTCAGAGGATGTATTTGTAGGTGGGGTGGGACGATCAACTGAAGCCCCGGATGAAGTTGATGAGTATGCAGATGATGAATCGGCTGGCCATGGCTGCTCGGGGCTATCAGGTTCTTCAAATGGGTTCAAAGGTTGCCTGGAAGCTCGGCGAAATGGATTCTCCTGAAATTCAAACAAACCTTTTTTCCATGCTGACAACCATTTCTTAAAATTAGTACTATTTACTGAAGACAACATATCTTTGAAATAGATTGGTTAATCACGCTTTTCAATAATTCTTGATACTGGAAAAAAATCTTCATTTTCAGGGAATGTTCTGGCATGTTGTACTCTTGCCAATTGTTAAGTGTGACCTAAAATAGTACTGCTGCAGAGTGAGTTATTTTTTCATTTTTATGCATAATATAGTGCCACCTTAAACATAGCTCTTTCATTTTTCTTTCCATGCAAAACTATGTTAAGTCAGAATTAGTTCAGTAAGTTCTGACGATTTTCTCTTAGTTACCATTAACTTTGAATTCATGGGTTTCAGGCTCAACTATATGGAAGTCTATTTTGTAAAAAAATTATCTTAAAACTGTATTTTCTCAAAAAAGTCTTTTTTGTGGAAATATAGTTTTAAGAACAGTTTGAGATAAGTATTAATTAGAACATAAAATTTGTTGATTTCATAAGAAAGTCAATAATTATATTGACCTTGAATATTTTAGGAAAATATTTTATTTTTTTTCCTTGAAATTTTTTAAAGGTTTTACCCCCTTGAGTGATGTAATGTCCTGTGCACATCTGATAACTAACTCTCACTACAACAAAGTGGCAAAATTTCGGTCCCATGGATTTTGCTATTAAGAGGTTTTGCTGCATTTTCATTACTCCAGCAGGCTATAATTCATCATATATAACCATTTGGATTAATAAAAAAAAGCAGTCTTCAAACCTATGGTTGGTTTGATAAGGGAGGGATAAGTCTCACCTATCACATGTTTAACACAAATACACACAAGCTTAACATGTTTTGAATAGCAATGGAGCTTATCACAGATTCAGCTTGTTTCCCTTAATTACCTTTCTCTTACCCATAGGGCAACTACTTGAGTATAATCTCTTGCTCACTGCCAAGTAGAACTACCTATTTAATATGCTAAAGAACAATTGGAAACCAAAGTAGTATATGTATATTACACTAGTTAAGCCACATACAGAGTATGCTGCAAATGTGTGGAACCCTTATGAGGTAGGCTTACTTTTGGAATAAGATCAGGCATCTAGGTTTAATAAATGTTATGATCAAATAGCAGTCCAATGACATTACTAGATGAGTCGTGATAGGAGCCACTAGAGACCATAGAATGAAGTACAGTTTGAATATACTCTTAAAATTTGATTTCAGCCACTTTTCCAAAGATGTTAGACACATTAAATATCCAACATGCTAAGGTAGACTGGTTATCTTGCTTGGGTTTTAAATGTTGATCAATTGTCTCGGCTTGCAATGAATATTTTTTCACCATGTTTTACACATAAGTCGAAAAATTACACATAAGACGAAGAATTGCATGAGCAAAAGAGGCCTTTGCAAAAATGAAAAGAGTCAATGAGAGGGACCCTAAATAAAGATTTGAAGAAAAGATTAGTGAAAACCTTAATATGGAGCATAGCACTACATGGCTCCAAAACCAGGTCCTTGAGAAAGGATGATGAGCATAGATTGGAGGCTTTTGAGATGTGGGTTTGGCGACGGATGGATCAGGTGAATTGGGCAGAGAGGAAAACGAATGAAGTTTTGAGAATGGTAGTGGAGGAGAGGTATTTGCTGCGAGAGATCCAAAAAAGACAGGAAAGGTGGATGGAAGGGGTACTGAGAGACAATTGGTGGCTGAAGGTTGTAATGGAGGGTCGAATGTTGGGTAAGCAGGGTAGGGGTAGGAAGAGGATAGGGATTTTGGACAGAATGACAGGGGGTAGGAAGTATTCAGATTTAGAGAGGGATTATAGTTAGATGTTATGTGGCCAACCTAAGCTAATGCTCAACAAAAACTTACCTTAACCGGTAGATTACCCTTCATCATCATATACATAAGTATTTACTAGAATGTTGAATAATTTCTCATATTTGCATATGGGGATGCGTGCTTGGTGAAGATTCATCCCCTGCCCCAAACCTTTGTGGTGGCTTGCAGGGGTACCACACAAACGTAGACGCATGCGTGAGATCACATCACTTACCCTCTGGGGTTGGAAAGTGCCTCCACCTTGAGGATTCCCACGGCGACTCTGGGTGGCATTTGAATTGATTCCCCTGATGAGGGGAGCAAGTTCATCTTCGCTGGAATCACTCTCAGCAATGGCTGCGCGATTCCCGGATGATTGGGCACGAGGTGTCCGACCATAATCATCATCATCATCATCGTCTGTTGGAATGCTTTCATCGCTTGCAAAAACTTTTCGCTTGCACATTGGGCAATTGCGGCGATTGCATGTCAGCCATGGATCAATACATTTGCAATGGTAGGCTGAAACAACAAAAAAATTTAAAACATCAGAGCATAAGCATGGTGATTGGTTCCGCAAAAAAAAAATATTTCAGTCTAACACACAGGAATGTGTTATAAGGGTTATAGCAATAATATTTCTGACATTTGGAGTCGGTTTTATAACCCAGGAAAAAGATGTCAATGGTTTAAGTCTTCCTTTGTCCAAATTCATGTCACCAAACTATACAGTTAGTACTGGCTAGTAATATAAATATATGTATATATATGTATCTGCTTTCTCCTATTCTTCATCAATTAAATTTTTGGGACTACAGCTTGCAAACACACTAGACTGACTAATTCATATTTCTGACCTTTACAAGAACCTTTTGTTTGCATATTTACAATAAGGAAGTTACCTCTAGCCTTTTGTCAATTCCCTAAGAGCTGTGTACTATGCGAGAGTTCAATCCTGCATGACTTATGGTACCATGTTTGCGTGTAATTCGCCTACTGCATTAATCCCCTCTCCAAAAACAGGCTATTAAGAACTGCCTATTCACACTATGTAGTGGTAAGTCCTTGTTTGCCACTCTTCAAATTTTTTACTCAGGTTCATTTATGTTCTCACTTGTGCCCTGCTATTACCATCTTTTCCTAGTTAACCCTCATTTTTACAATTATGACACAGGCACCACAAATGATAATCTTAGTACTCACACAGCTTATGCCTGAAAGTTCCCTATCATTCCGTAACTGCAGGTTAAAATGAGATGTCTACAGGTAAAAAATACCTCTTCACACCCATGGTAACAAAGTAAAACAATTGCTACTCAACAAATGCTATTATATACCATTAATGAATTTTTTAAACGATGTACTGTGACATTTATAACCAAGTCTTACAATGCCTTTGTTAATTTACTGTTACTCACTGTGAGAGCATGGCAGGACACGTAGTTTATCTCCATCAAGATAATCTTCCAAACAAATGGCACAAGTTTCAAATTTCATGGAGGGGTCATTCTTTTTGAACTTGACCACGGGAATTTTCTTTAGGGATGAAGAGGGAAGTCGATGGCGCCGGGCATGTATCCGATCTTTGATGCACTTCACCACCTGTAGCCAACAAGAGAAAACAAAAAGAATCATTAATCTATTGTCCAGTTTCAGCTCCAGGAAGTGGATGGATTTCCAATGCATATTTACTGATATACAGAATGTCTGCTGGGAGTTCTTTCAAGCGATTTCATCTCTTTATGCAACCTTAAACATGATAATAATGCATATTTTAAAATCTGATTTCATTGATGATCAGTCAAGATTCAAAAAAGGCATTTTCTTTAATAGTGAAACTTAATAATAAAACAGCTGAGAAAAAGAATATAAGAAAAAATTATACAAATCAATGATTATTTTTTCATCATTTAACCCTTCAACTGCGCAAATAAGCTGAAATAGAGCTCCCCACAGGCGAAAAAAATAATATTTTTTTATTTTTGCATAATTTTATTAATTATAACTTTTTACTTTCGGAAAAATTCTACTTAAAAAAAATTAAAAATGAAAAAAGGACTAAAAGATGTCCGCATGACATCTATTTGTCAAAGGAAGAACATCTAAGCACCTATGGACTCGGAGAGTAGAAGCATAATTCAAATCGTCAATAGAGGATGGGAACAGTCTGCTAAGGAGATTGCTTATAGACGAAGAGAGCAGTTAAAGGGTTAATATCTAACAGCATTTACATGCCAATTAACAAAAAGCTGACATTCATGAAATTGACTGCTGCCTGAAAGGAGAGGATATAATCAAATTTTATGTAACACATCAATTATATCAAGATTGTTTCGATAGATTTATTTTTAAGGATTTTCTGGTAGTACAACACTTCAATGGATTGCAATAACCAACTAATGACTTTTTAAAGTGATGGCACCAAATTGACATTATAACCAGTCATTGTGATACTTTTGTACTAGTGAGTGGGTGTGTTACTGACCAGATAACCTTGGACAGCAATACCAAACTTGTTCCCTACAAGCTACCTTTCTGTAAGGGGAGAAATAGGTGTGCAGCCAGTCCTTTTATAATGGAATGTGCTAGAAGACCTACATAAAGTATAAGTTTGCCATTGACAGACATGCTCTTTGTTAGGTTTAAGTTAAGAGTAAAATAATCCTAAAAGAAAACCATATTGACATTTGGTTACACGTAAAAGCAATCAGTGTAGCATGTACATTGGTTATTAGAAATTATGTACATTGTGTATCATGTATATTAGAAATTATGGACGTGATCTTGTATAGATCATATTCATTACATTGGTGAATATTATTGTTTAGTCCAAATGATCCACAATGTTTCATTTAAAGGGTAATTTTACAAGGTAGTCACTGAGTGATAGTCACGTGGGATCTGATTATCACAATAGATTAAATCCAAAGAACCAAAAGTACTGATTTTGAACCCAGAAAAGTTTGACGCACAAATTCTCTATAGAGGTGTTTACTTCTCTTCCTTTTTTTTAGAGGGTTTAGAAGTGTATTTCTTGATGATACCTAAGGCATTTTCTAAAACAAGATGAAATAAATGTACAATAGTCTTACCATAAATAACATCATCACCAGGAAGCAGATTCCCACCACAATGGCAAATGGCAACAGTAGATGAGTATTTATGTTGAATGGTAAATTATCATTTATAAAAATGTAATACCTGCCAATAAAAGAAATACATTATTTGACAAGACTGACATCAAAATTAGTTTCATCTGAAAACGAGCATTTAAATAATATTTCAAGGGAAAGATATGTGCCATGGATAAAAATGACTGCAGGAATTTTCCCACAAAAATTATCATTATTTATGATATCTATAATGTAAGTTCAAATGCAACAATGTGACCAGATTAAATGTTTCAGAGTGGCTGATTTGTCCTAATGTTGAAAATCCCATCCAAATTGGGTTTTCAAGGCTCACTACACAGTTATATCTGATAAAAATAAACGATATACAAAGGGATGATGATAAATGTTAGTAAGTTACTTTATATCAGTACCAATTCAGTTAAAACAAGCATTTGGTGCAGCAGATCTCATTGCGGGTAAAAATAAGATCCTGAACTGTATCATACAGATTTCAGGCTGGAGAATTTGCCTATGGAAAGCATTACTTATTTACCCTGCCTCTACAGTAAAGTGAAGCAAATGAGAAAACTTAATTCATTATCTATCCATGCCACTATAAAAACCAACATCAATCTTCATTCACAAGGTGTGTCTGATAAGTGAGGGCAGAGCTCACCTAGTACTAAGCCCAACGGAGTATGAAAATTCACTCCAAAATAGTAAAAATTTACTTTTTTTTGACCACTGTCATACCAGTTAAGAAACAAGCAGGTAGAATTCTTCCCAGCTAACACTATCAGCCACCCTTCAGCCCCATGACTGGTACAAAATAGACTGGCCAATCTAGAAACAGCTGAGCAGAAGACAAGAAGTTATGCATGCCATGCACTTCATCCAAAATGCATGGGATTCTATAAGCAAGGAACACATCATAAGTTTCTTTAAAGAGCTGGAATTGGTCATTTAGTGTCTAGCATTATGGTTGACTCAACAAATGAGGGAGAATGGACTCCCTCTACCCCACGAGGAGTTGCATCAGATTACTAGAGAGATCAATTTTGACGAGTACTGTGAGTGCCATGAAAATATTGCTATTTGGCTGACCATGTAAATTGATGAGATTCATGAGTAGAAGTTGGAGGAAAGAGACTTTGTTGAGATAGAGAAATGTTGAAGATGATGCTGAGCAAGGAACTAAGTCTGACACAGTTTCAACTGAGGCTAAAACAGTGACGGGTTTGGAATATGCTTTGAATCTCATGCAAAACTCAAGGCGAAAATATTAGGCACTGGAACAAGAAATATAAAGGCAGAGTACCCCTGATAAGTTTTTAATGTAACTTTTAACTAAAATATATTTTTTAAATCTTTTTAAAGCATCTCAAAATGTTATCCAACAATATATATATATATATATACATATATCATCCAATCTAAGAGGGTAAAAAAAAGCTACAACTGTCATTTTACATAAATAAAATGTTGCATAAATTTTTGAAATAGTTTAAAATCAATCAATTGATATTATATTTAGGCCTATAGTTATATATTTCTAGAGAAAGGGAAAATAAAGAAGATTAAAATTTTCATCAAAGCGAAGTGACATCAAAGTGATGTCGTTTTGATGAAATTACATCTCTGGGAAGCTATGAAAGACACCCAGTTATTTTCATTGGTTTGGAAATTTGGTGATCATCTATTTAAATTTATGTCTGAAAAAGGGCAAAGTAAAATAGAAATTCAAGAACTTCGGAAGTAATTGTAATTATGATGACTTCTTACCTTTAATTGCAACTACCCGAAAGGCAATATTTACTGTCCTGGTTAATTAATAGTCCTGTCCTGGTTAATAGTTAATTAACTAATGTTAATTTTTTTGTGGTTCCTTGAAAAACATACTAACCAGATTTTACTGTTTATAAAATTGAACTTATAGGTCAAATTTATTGATTTTTTCTTAAACAGTCTCTTCAACTACCTCCCAAGTTTTTAAGAGTGACTCTAATCCATTAACATGTTAAATAACTACATTAATGCCCATTTCTTTTGTGTTATAGGGGGTGATTAATTTTTAATACGTCATAACTTTCAAATCGTGCTGTTAATAACATTTTACAATTACAGATACTCCTAAGTGTGTTTACAATACATTTTTTGTGTGAATACACAAATGAGTGTGCGTAAGTACTTAGATTAAACATCTTTATAATAGGTAGAGTAGGAAATGTGCCTGTTACATTAGTAAGATAGATAAATTTCACAATGGCCACTAAAATTAGCCCCTGGTATGTTCATGTATATACAGTAGAAGTCCGCTATAGGGAGTATGGCTTATAATGAGAATATCGCTATAGTGAGTAGATTTTGCCATGGTTGGTGTTCGGGTTGCATAAATAGTAGGGTTGGAACACGCATTACATTGTCATGCCTCTCGATTCTACATTGTAATGAAGGCTTTACGAGAGAAGACTTTATGGTTTTATGCCACAGAATTTCCCAGGGAATGACTCAACAACTTAGCAATCTGTGCTCCAGTCTGTCATTTCCTGGTGCTATTTCTTCCTTATGGCCGATCGATTGGAATAAAAGAACATATGGAGCTACGAGCTAGACTTGTAGACAATGCAGAAAAAGCCCATTTGTCTGTGTTGACCTAAGCAGGACGGCCAATCTCTCGACCTTCCTCTTATTTATGGAATCGTAATTGTTAACCGCAGGCCATACCTTATCTATGAGTGCATGACTTTTGGTAACAATATTTTAAAATCTTTTTAATGAAATGATCTATTTTAAATGCATTTGTTGATGGATTGATACCACTACTTTCATGGCTCATTTTCACCCACTTTTGGTGAAGTTAAAAATGACAATAGAGGTGAATTTAAATGGCCATCGGTTATATCGAGTGTGCATTATAACGAGAGATCTTTCGTCAGTTATCAGCTCTCATTATAGCGGACTTCTACTGTGCATAAACTTCTTTAACATCGACTAACAACGATATCCTGGCCATTACATACTCTTTTTTTAAATTTCCAAATACCATAAAGATGGTAAGAAAATCTTTATGCTGAGGGTAATCATGTTGCATTTAGGTTATATTATATAAAGTTGTCAGAACAATGTCTCACATGCACTATTAACATTTGGACAAATTCCAAAAGATGTGCATTTATTTCCGTGGCTTTAAATGATACGCATAAGTGAAAATAAAGTTGATGAGACTATAAGAAAATCTTACCCCATGAAATATTGGTATCTTTCCTTAATCAACATCCCTGTTTCTTCTCCGACGAACACAGATGGTATGGTGATATTAGTTAGGTGATCAGTTGACATAGGCTCTGCAAAATAAGGTATATCAATGAAATTAAATGCTACATGCATGCCATCCTTAAAATGTACCTATGTAATATAGCCTAGAGTATAACTCTATCTACAAATCATGCTAGAAAGCTACCACATGGGTCTGAGTAAATTACTGTGACAGGGAAATATGAAGAGCCAAGGTAACAATTGAATGAGATTACATTACATTTTCAACTAAACTGATAAAAAAACTCAGTTTTGGCATAAGAAATACTAATGTCTGACATGTAAAGATTTAATTCAGCTCAATTTTGAAATGACTATAAAAGTTATACATTTAAACAACCCAAACTAATTCCTCAAACAATCTAAATAGTATTAGTTATTCTCTGTTATAAAATAAATAAAAACCTCTCACTAATGGGCTTGATAATTTATCCCCTCTCCCTCCCCCCATGAGTTTTTCCATTTTTGAATAATTATTAGGAACATTAAGGAATAAAACTTCTGGCATTTCATCTAATAATCAAAATATGTACATGTTGGTATACTGGTGTGCAGTAACAAACATGTCTTAAAGAGAAATAGAAACATACTTCATGAGAATATAGATAAAACTTCAAAAAACTACTATTTAAATTACCCCTTCTTACCCAGAGAACTTGAGTTTACATTGTGGACGATAGCTGCA
This sequence comes from Rhinocypha anisoptera, assembly GCA_011762765.2. Taxonomy (NCBI): domain Eukaryota; kingdom Metazoa; phylum Arthropoda; class Insecta; order Odonata; family Chlorocyphidae; genus Rhinocypha; species Rhinocypha anisoptera. The sequence continues at coordinate 15,812 of WURS02146619.1, forward strand.
TCAAAACCTGCACGCTCTGCATTTCGAACTTTATCCTCAAATTTACAGCCATATCGTTTTATGAGCACAAACCACTTTCCAGAATACATCTTTCGTCTGGGTGGTTCCTCCACTGGTTTGCAGGCATCCTCTGGGTTTGCATAGATCAGCATTCCCTAGGAATATATAAAAAAAAAAGATTCCTTCAAGCCAATTAGTTATGATTATCATAATTGTCTTAACATTCTCTTAGCATTAATACCCTTGTCTGGCACTTAAACATTAAGTATATCCAATAAAAAACAACAAAAAACCTTTTGTGATCATAATCTAAGGTGTGAGACAACAATCTTTAGCATTATGAGAAAGGCATACATTACGTTGGGGCTAGTAACTTCCCTAGAGGCATGTATAAGCTTCTACTGAAGTTATGTTGGTTGGATAGATTCACAAGAGAGGTTTAGATAGGAAATCATCATAAATAAAAACTTTACAGAGAATTAATTTTCAAAAACAGAATGTATTTGAGATTTTAAATGAATTGGACTATACAAAAAATTATTTAATATAAAACTTTACTAAAAAAGTAACTGGTAAATAAATACATCTTAATCACCTTGTAGAATGTGGACTGAGGCAAAATAGTATGTTATAAGGTTCAATTTGTTAAGATTGTTAATGAATATACCATAGCTTTCACATTCAATATTTTCCCGAGTTGGTGAATTAAGTCAGTACAAAAGTATTTTATTTTGATAAGGCAAGTCAAAAATATTTAATGACTTCCACTGCATCACTTTATAAGTGATCTTTGATAATTCCAAAAGTGTAGAATATGCTTAAAAAATGTTGAGTAACTTTAGGTAACATCCTAGCGAAGAGAATAATCATTGCTCAAGAGCATTCAGTATACCTTAATACCATCCATTGGAATCTGTGCTCCAAATCGAGCCGGTGCATCAGGGAATTCCACGCCTTCAACCGGATGCCTGGTGGCCTGGGAGTAGACGAGCACATCGGCACCAACCAAGGCAGCATGGAACATGACCACGAAGCTGAGGACCATTGTGGTGTAGAGGGCTGTGATGTGCCGCGGAAGTGGCCTCATGGTGCAAGAGCACCTTCCGGCACCAGTCTCTTCACGTCCAGGCAACATTGGTCTCCGTCCTCAGGATGTCCAAGAACCACAACTTGAGTTCTAACGGAACAAAAGAGAGAGCACACTTAATGTCATTGTAATTTTGCAGGAATATAAGTGAAGCTCAATATAATAAAAACTCTTTTAGTGCCTACCTCCACCACCAGCTGCATGAGAAAAATGCCAGGGATTCTTTTGAACCTGTGTATTTCCACATTTAAGTATAAATAATATATTGTACATTAATGTCAATTTGTTCTCATTAATTTTTTTGTTTACACTCAAACACCTACAGGTTGATTAAAATATTTTTTCTCTACTATATATTTTAGGACAATTTTATTTATTAAATAAAAAATGGGGCCCGTAGATTGGGCATCAGCATTTTTCACACACAACCCTAGGGATGATAGATAAGCCTGCTGGCACTAAAATGTTTTTTTTTTGCATGTGACCAGAAATACTCAAGCCATGTTTACTGAAACAAAACTCTTTGTAAATCCACATAAATAATTATATTATTATTACAACCTATGTTTTATCGCAGAGCAATATGTTCAGGTGGACTTTTAAGGTGAAGTTTTTTTTCTGTTATCATGAAGCAGTTCCATATATTAAACCCAGAAACCATTTCCTAACTTGAGCCATAAATGGACCTACAACTTTGGTGTAATATGCAAATGAATTGTCACATTAGGGCTATCAGAAAGAAAAGAGAGATGAAGGAAAACTCTGGCAAAATGACTCCACTCAACATATGAAAATATTCTTTATATTGCTCTTTAAAAATTAAAAGAAAGCTTCTTGACTCATCTCAATCTATGACCAACCAATTAAAGTATTAATCTGGAAGCCACAAGCTAATTAACATAGCTTTGTTTTTAGCTCAGGAAGCCTTCTATTGAAAAAACAAAAGCTATGATTATTTTATGGTTGAATTTCAAAGAAAGGTATTTAGGAATACTTATAGATGAAATTGCAATAATGTAAATTAAATGTCTGAGGAGTAAGCTCTATCCTATGTCCTATCCTGTTTTTGTGTGACAAGGTTTTTCTTTTCATTTAAGGTACAGGATTGCCAAGTTTATCTTAAACAAATGGAGTTGGCCACAAGCCTAATGACTTCATTCCTTTTTGCCCTTCACTACCATTTCCATTTGTACACAAATTGTCACTGCACATAACAACATTAAAAATTCTACAAATATTACATGGAAAAAGTATTGTTGCTGGAGTTTATAAATTATCAATGTACAATATTTACACGAAATTAATATTTCTTTAAAAGAAAGTAAGAATTCAGTTTAAAAGGGGAAGGATATTCCTTCAATTAGCTCTACAAGAGGGTTTGAATTTTTATATAAATGACCATGTTAAGAGCAATGAATCTTAATTACGATTCACATAATTAATTAATAAGTAAAAGATTCATCACACTATCAACTAATCTAAGGTAAGAATATTAGAGTTAACTGCATCAGTCCTTTAAATTTTGAGCAATAAGGTTTTAAAATACAAGGCCATAATCAAGTCTTGTCTAAAATTACATCTATCACAAAAATGTTAAAAGTCAAAATTCATCAGTATAAGAATCATCTGAAAGCAGCTATATTAATATGTAACTTACACATACAACAACAACTGACATTAATAAACCCTCCCTACTTCCATAAAAATCCGAATTACAAGCAGAATAAATATTTTTCCACATCTGTTTAAATAAAACGAATTAATATGCATGACGTTTCAAATTAAATTTAAATAAAAGAATCAGTGAAAATTTCAATTTAATTATTTTGAAGTTTATTTTGCCTCACGCATACACTCTTCGATACCGTAAAACGATCCCAATATAATTTAACCAACCAAAATAAATATCGTTTGATAGGTGAGGATAAAGTACTAAGCCATTGTGCGAAAAAATTCACACATCACAGTAGGGGGTCCCAGTTCCTTTCCCTGTGCCGTCTGTTGTTTTCTAGGAAGATCTGGTACCCAGATATACATTTAGCTGGGGTTTAGGTGGAGGTGTCACATGGACTTGCACCCGGGACCCCCAGTCTATCCACTGGGCCGTTATGGCCAATATATAACATTAGAATGTCATAAAAAATTATGACAGTAGTAACTAATATCCAGAGTAATATATATTATTGATTTTATTAAGACCCTTTTTTAAAAATGAAAAACTGCCAAGTTATACAATCTGCTTAGACCATGTCAACTTAAGTCATCTAAATTAAATAATAAACAAATCGTCAAAGTTTACTTAACCAAGCAATACATTTATTAGAAAGACAATGTCTTACCAGGATAATAAATAAAAATGATCTTACTTTAGAGTGTATGAGTGTGTCACAGGTAATTGATATGGCTGGCGACGAATGCGTCCATGAGACCCCCTAGAGGTCTTTGCCTTTCCTTAAATAACCGATCGTCCGTTTCCTCAAATTTTAAACGATTTAATAAATACGATGATGCCACCCAAAGCATGTCAACTGTTGGATGATATTAGCGATGCCGTCACCTGAAATCAATCAGAAAGTTTAAAATAATTAATATAAACAATCAGGTAACGTTCACATATTGAAATAAAAAGCATGACTCCATGAAGGTGGTAACTCGGTGTATACGTTCCTGAATTATATTACACAAATAAAAAGTGTAAAAACAAGAACGTAAACTAAAAATATATAAATTAGTTTCTAGACAAAGGATTCGAACTCCATCAATTAGATTGGCTATACGTCTTAGCCCAGTCAAATTATTAAAGTTAACACTCGTAATGCTTACGAAAAGCAGCATGCGATGAAACACTTCATAACAATTCTTCACATTTGGATAATCGTCACACTAAAATACATTTAGCCTTCACATTATGCAAACATTGAGCGGCGGAACAACTTCAAGCAACACTACCATTGCAAATGCTTTGGTCCCTTATTTAAAACAACTTAAATGTCATAACCTTTAAACACATACAAATATGTTTAAAAGCAAACTACAACCCCCTAGAACCTTTTATAAGAATCAATTTTGTTGACGACTTTTGCCTAAGTGATCAAACTTCCGCTAGAGGGTGTGTGTGATTGAGACAATTGAGCCACGGAAGCGGCGCTGCCAAATGCATGCATTGTAGAAAATAAGATGCAGTTTTGAAGAATGCTGAGAAAATTTCTAGTTGAAAACAGTGGTTACCTTTGTTACACTTAAGAGCAATATTTTCATATTATTAAAGAAAATGTACTTTTTTAGAAGTAATCTTAAACTTTTCCTAAAAACTATATATATACATATGTCCTACAACAAAGTCATTTTGGAGTGGTCACACTGCTATGAATCAAAGGAGCAGCTGTCACTCTTACCAAGGCCAATGCATAGGATCCGATAGTAGCCATCAGCCTCTGCTAGCCTCGTTCATCGAAGATCAGAAAGGCACTAGTCGGAAATTAGGCAATTCTGAAGAGCTACTGCTCAGAATGTTGCATGCGAAATGCATCTCCGGCATCAATACAATTTTCTTTTGCCTGTACAAAGTAACTGAACCAATAGGATGGTCTGTCTTTACTGTAGCTACTATGTATATTTTTTGCTTGGACCTTTACGTATCTTTCCTAAAATCAGAGAAGAAGATCAAATGAGAGGAGACAGCGGGCTTCAGTAGCAGCTCTCACATTAATTAGCCCCCTGGCATACTGAGGACTTTTCCCCCTTTTTCTCAGGAATCGGGATAAAAGCGAAAAGTTCTATAATAGATGGAACAGAAATCTTGGCAAGTTACTCATATTCACTTCTAATGGTGTTTGAATGCAATGGTAATACTAAACGGAAACCATTATTAGTGAGGTTTTACCTTACAGAAATCGAAGATCAACGAATGAGTAAAAATTTACTGTCAAAGTGTCGTAAGAACCAGAATAAAAATTTCTCATTGGAAGAGATTTCAAAATACTATTAACTACTCACCTAAAGAAATCTGTGAAGGAAATAAATTACATGAAAAAACCTTTATTTACTGAATGACATCAAGTAATGGGAAATTAAAGTAGTGAAAAGGAAGTTAAGAAGTGAGAACGAACGAGAAAGATGGGAGCAGAACATATTACAAATGGTCATTTTCGAAAGAATCTTATTATGAACAAACAAAAGAGTTACTCAAACGGGGTAAAACTATTCCTTAAGGAGAAACTCAGAAACATTGAGAACAATAGAACTGTAAATAATACGTGGGGCCTAATCTGGAATTATGGGAAAATTATATAATATTACATCCTAAAATGGTAAGTGTAAATGCAGAGTTTAAAAAAAGAATCATCGTTAAAATAATGAAAGGAATTTGAGGACCTACTGAACTGTCTCCCTGTCGAATTCAACAACAATGATGAAAGTATAAGGTAGTACACACATTCAGCCACTAGTAATACCACCAACAGGAGTCCGAGAGTTACAAAAAAGCTCAAAAGCTATAAAACTTCTGGGGATACTGGAATCACAACGGACATTATCAAAAAAAGAAGGAATAACACTGACCAAATAATACACAAATTGATGATAAGTGTCTGGGAAAGAGAAAAATCTAAAGAGACTGGAAAGAAGCTATGGTGGTTCCTCTTCATAAGAAAGGAGATAAGCAGCTATGTTTCAACTAAGAGAGAGATCTCATTAAAACAGTTAACAAAGTTTTCTCCGAAATTTTGTTAGAGGGAGGGATGTAAGGTACCCTTACTTAGGTATAATAAAAATATGAGCAGCAAACCGGATTTATGAAGAGTAGATCCACAACTGATAAAATATTTCTAATGAAACAAATAATTTACAGAAGCACAAATAGAGACTGTTTATGTAAAAACTTAATTACCAGTAAAATTAATAATGAACATACCCATGTCTATACGTTAATTATCTGTGCCTGTAATATATTAAGGATAACAGTGAACTCGCTACTAATGC